>PVKZ01006912.1:0-28652 GCA_004027375.1 Macroglossus sobrinus | reverse complement strand
GGGGGCAGCGTGGCCATGGGGGGTGTGGCTGTGGCGGGAGCATGGCCGTGGGGGGACCGTGGTAGAGGGGACCATGGCGGTCTGAGGCAGTGGTCTGCATTCACACGCTCCCCGGGCACCGACACCCCCGTGTCCGACAGCGTTCTCACTGCTGGGGGTCCACCCTTCCCTCCTGAGGGAGGGTCTGCATGGTGAGTTCTGGAGCCTGCTACACTCCACGGGGGTCACGGTGGACAGTGGTGGCCAGAGCCAGCGGGGCTGCGTGCTCCTGTGGGCTTTCCACGAAGCGGACGCACACGAAAGCTGGTAGGCCATAACCGGGTCCCCCCCTGCCACCTGCCACCCTTACTCGTGCCTTTTCTCCCTCACCTAGCTCGCCATCAATGCCGTCCCCATTCTAGTCCACGCCCCCGTCCCCCAGCTCACTGCTGTCACTGGGCCTTGGCACTGTCACGAGGAGCGCTCTCGTGTGACCGATCCCAGTGGGGGACCCGGGAAGGCTACGTCACAGGTTTCTCTCTCAGAAGGGTGGCTCCGTCACGCCCGGGTGACAGAACACTAGCCCACGGATCCTGAGTGCCCACAATATCCAGGCGCCGGGCTGGTGCTTCTCGGGCGCTGCACTCACTTCTCCCCACAACCGTCTGCCCAGACACGCAACCTCGGGCCCGTTGTACCGACGAGAAGACAGAGGCTCGGGGGTGGGGGGTCTTAGCTCTCGCTCAGGGCCACACAGGGGGCAAGGGCACGAGCCAGACCTCGAACCCAGATCTCCACGCTAAGCTGACATAGTCAACCGCTCCTAACGAGGGCCTCTTTACAGCTTTACATGACCCCGTGGTTTAAAATGTGAAACTCCCACGTCAGCAGAGCCGTGATCGGTTTAATTACACGGTCTTCCGCGGTGTCCTCACTACGTCACCTGTGGCCTTCTCTGGAGACGAAGGAGCCACCTGGACAAACAGAAGCCCAGAGGTTGCCCAGATGCAGGACGGAGAAGCACGAGCACACACCTGTCTCGCTCCCGGCAGCGTCCAGGCTCCTGCGATGGTCCCCTCCCTGAAACGTAAGCCAAAAATCAGAACTTACTTCATTCCCTGTTTCCTTCACTGGGAAGAGGCCCCAGAGAGGGCTGGCCAATCGCGGAGTCTGAGAAAACGACCACCAATTAATTACCCTGAGACATATGCTCAGCGGGAACAGATGTATTCAACGTGCCGTGCGGGTGGGCGGCTTCATGGGACCGCAGGCCAAGGTCCAAGGTCGCTATCACCGGATTGGCTCTGCCTTTGCTTATGCATTGACGGGAAGGCTGTCTCGCCATCAGCTGATGGCGCCTCCCGGCTCTTGGGAAGAGCGGGGAGAATACCAAGCAAGCACACTGATTCATCCCAGACAGACTGTTCCTAAGAGACACGGACCTGAGGTGCTCATGACCGTCCCCTGTTTTCTGTTTTTTTTTCCCCTTTTGAATTCACAGCAGGAGACGGAGGAAACCTTTAGCGATGGGTGGAGGTGTGTGGGTGGAAGGTTCCCCCGATTCGATGGGGGTAGATATCCCAACAGCATCCTGACGGCTGTTGCAAGCCGTGCACTGTCCCGGCTGCCTTCCCAGGGGATGTCTGTCAGTCACTTCGCTTGCACGAAGCCCATTAGGTAGGCGTCGTCACCCCCACTGGACGGATGAGGAAACTGAGTCTGTAGAACCACGTTGTCCGATACTGTGGTCACGAGCCTCGCGTGGCTGCTTACATGGAAAGGCACCGAAATGTCAAAAGTCAGCCCCTCGGTCCCACCAGCCACACTTCAAGGTCTCGACAGCCACACGCGGCTCCTGCAGACAGCACATTTCCATCTTCACGGAGAGTGTTATCGGACACAGCACTCTGCGGGGTCCAGAAGCAAAGAGGCTTCCCGTTCGCTTAAGCAGAGGCGAGGCTCACGGCTGCTCCCCTCGCCCCAGACCCGGCTTCTCCCCCTGCTTCCCACATCTCACAGCACAGAGCTCACCCCCGGCTCCGCCACCTTCCCAGGGAGGCTGTCGGCTGCGGGGGCAGCAGCCCTGCCCCTGATGTCCTTGGCCTTCCCACGGCCGCTGATTATTATACCCTTGAACTGACAACTTCTCTCGGCCCTAAAGGGCGTGTTGGAAAAATGCTCAGAGATGACCAGCAGGGGGCGTGCGTGTCTCACGTCTCACTTGCAAAAGCCAAAAAAAAAACACCTTGTTTGGTTACAAGACAGAGCCTAGAGGTAAAACCGGAATTATGTTCCCTCTCTCCCATCCCTCCTCCTCCGTCTCAAAGTTCTTCTTATTACCTCTCAGAAACTTTGCAACAAAGATGTTTGAAAACTGGAAAATACAGCCACCTTCCAACGCCAGCTCCTTGGGCTTTGAACACGAGGATGACTCTGAAATTTACGTCTGCGGACAGAATTGTCCCTGAAACTGTAACTGTGTTTGCCCAACTGCCTGCTCGGTACCTCGCTTGGGTGTCAAAGAGCCATTTCAAAATAAATTTGACCAAAAAAGATTCTCATTTCCCTGACCCCTCTGTCCCCTGAAGTCACCCAGGTCCCAGCTCTGGGCATATTGGTCTGTTAGCGGTCCCTTTCTTTGCACACACACACGTGCACACACACACATGCACACACACGTGCACACACACGCACACACGTGCACACACATGCACACACGTGCACACACGACATGTGCACACACGCACTCCGCATCGCTCCATCAGCAAACCCTGCTGGGCCGACCTCGGAACGGGATCTCGAACCCACTTACTTCTTCCCACGGACACGGCATCGCCCTCGTCCCAGACCCCTTCCTCCTGCCTGGACAGTTATAATGGTTCTTCCGAACTGGTCTCCACGCGTTGACCCTTGTCCTTCTCTCGCCCATTGTCCAGAGAGGTCATTTAAAGCCAAAGCAGAGCAAGTCACTCCCTTTAGAATAAGAGACACACTCCTTCTCGTAGCCCTCCACGATTCTACGAGGTCGGGCCCCTGCCTGCCTCTCGGACCATGCCCCCTGGGCCTCTCCTGCTTGGTCACCATCTTTTGTGCCTCAAGCACGCCACACCCTCTGCTACCTCAGGGCCTTTGCGCGATCTCTGGTCTGCATCCAGGAGTCACCTCCTGACGACTCTATGTAAAGACCCTCTCCTTCCAGCCTCTAAACCATCACCCTGTTTCCGTCCTTCAGAACACCTGACCCATTTGTAAACGACGGTGATGCTGTTTTCTCATTTGCTCTCGTTCAAACTTAGCTCTGCCAAGTCTAGAAACCATTTGTAAGAACTCGCGTGTCAAAAAGCATACTTTCCGTTAAAATTGTCCTCTCGCCTCCTATCCCCAGAACGCCTTCGGCATTCCTTGGAATTCCCTTCTGAGCGAAACTGCTCAAACACTGGATCACGCACGGTTCTGCGTGGGCTGCGTTCGCCTCCCGAGGGCCCGTTGTAAGTCCGGAAGGAGACGCCTGATGTTTTTAACAGTGTGAGCTGGATTGAGAGAACTTTCCAGATCCGCCACTGCTCCTCACAGCTCCCTCGGGGAGCAGGGCTTCCCCAGGGAACCGGCAGGGAGGAGCTGGGCTAATTGTCCACCGGAGCACGCCAGCCAGCGTGGTGGGCTTGTCCCCTGCGGTCACAGCCGAGTCACTCCTAGGGGGCCGAGCGCCCTGTGGCCGGGGCCACGCCACCTTTCAGACGCCCGGAGGAGGACGCTTCATTTTCTGCCGCAGCACATGTGTGTCTGTGCCAGTTAAGTGCAGCGTGACCCACGTGCATCGATCCCACCGCTCCCACCCCACGCTCACATCGCGTGTTTGCTCAGATTCGGCTCCTCCGTTCCATACGGAGCACCTACTGTGCGCCGTGTACGGAGCGCTGGAGACGCAGAGAGGGACAACACGCACCCCGTCCCCGCAACCTCAGCGTCTGCCACCGCCACCTCGTTCGCGGCAACGTGCTCTGAACAACTGCAGGTTCCTTTCAAAAACCAGGATTTTCCTCGATGAGCAAAATTCTAGCGATGCCTTGGGAGGGGACACATAAAATCCCATGCAGCCTCTGAACGTAATTCCAAGGAGAGCGTGCCAAATATTCTTGGAGCAGAAATGGCCAATAATATAAGTCCTTGGTAGCTAAGGCGGCTTGGGTGGGACTATCATTTATTTGGCGAGTAAATTCCGGCATGAAAAAAAAACATTATTCTCATTTCCTTGCGACTGTAGTTCTCCGTCCCCCACATCCCATTTCTCTTAAAACAAATATGTTTTGTACTATTACCTTGGCTACCCCTCGTCGAAATTCACAGAGAGTGTCATCCATGGGTAAATAATTTCCAAAAACCCATACGTTGTCGCAAATGTCACACACGGGAGAAATGAGAGAGGGTGTGCAGGACGATGTGGATTCCAGTATGGAGTACTCAGAGGATTTGAGAGGAGAGTGAGTCCTCTGACGTTTGGGCCGATGTTTAAGGGCTGCGTCTGGATTTCAGGGAGCGAGACAAATGTTCTACCGAAGTTTGCTTTGTCTTCGCCATTTCCAAGGAGGGCTAAGGAGGCGTGCATAAAATAGCCACGAGGAATAGCTGTTAAGTGAGGACTTGATGCATCCACGTGGCACTGGTGACTCGGACCCCACAGGTGGCCCCGCCAGGAAGGACATCATTCTCCAAAATGGTGAACAACTCTTGGTCGAGTGCTAGACGCTTCCTTCTATTCTTACCGTTAGTGGCATTTCTGGGAAGCTTGGTGGCTGGGGTTTGCGTTTATGTAAAAAAAAAAAAAAAAAAGGATGTTTGCTCAAATAATTAAAAAAAAAGGATCGTGTTTGTATAAATGTTCAGTGGGACCATGTCAAACCTTGCGTGGACACGAGACAACTCTCTGCCATGCAGGCTTGTCTCCCACGGACCCCCAGAGCCCGTAGGCCTGGAGACGTCCCCAGATGTCCCTTGTGACAGAAGCAAAAGCAACTGTCACAAGGGGGAGCCCTCTCCTTTGAGAAGTGCTTCCTGAAAGTCACAGCTCTGAGGAGAGCTCAGGGTCTTGCGCTCACTCTTCGGGTCACCGCAGGGCCTGCCTACTCTGCACCCTGTCGCCCCCGCTGGGAATGCCAGGGTTGGTGGCAGGAAGGTGGGGGGACTGAGAAGAAAGGACGGGAGCTCGGGAAAGGACAAAACCCGCCCCTTTGAGTGACCGTGGGTGAAACTCCGGCTCCACGAAGCACGTCGTGCTGGGTGGCAGGGAGGCTAGGCCACCGGGTGGTGACAGGGACACAGAGGCCTTGCGCCACACAGCAGGGCAGGGCATGTGAGAAGCGGAAGGTGAGCTGTGGCCACAGGAGAGAGCGTGGCGTGCAGAGCGGTCGCCCGCAGGGCGGGAGGATGGGGACCCTGGTGCAGAAGGACCGCAGCTGAGGACAGCTCCAGAGATGGGGAAGCAGAGAGAGAGAGAGTTAGAGAGATGAGAGAGAGACGGGAGGAAGGAACGGCCCTGCCATCTGCTGAGATGTGGCCTTGGCTCAGCTGCTTAGCTTCTCTCTGACTCAGTCTACTCGTCTACGAAGTGGGCATGAGGAGGGGATCACAGGTAAGGTGCTTAGCGTGGTGCCTGGGGCGGGGCGCGCTGCCAGCCTCTCAAGAGTGGGACCCTATGCAGTTCTGCTCCCCTTTGTACCCCGGTGTCCTCGGCACTGAGAGGCCCCGGGTCAAGCCGAGCTGAGCGAGCCGACTCGACTCGGAAGGGCCCTGGGGGGGGGGGGCTCCATTTATTCCCACCAGGATGAATGACGGGGGGAGGACCCGGGGAGCGGAGCAGGGGTCGGAAGTGGGGACTTGGTTTCTGTGCTGGGCACCCCAGTCCCAGGAAGTCACCTGAGTAGCAGAGCCCAGCTGCCCGAGTCCCTGGGGGTGGACAAGGTCTGGTCTCGGCGCTGGGAGGCCGTGGAGCTGAGGGGACACACAGCCACGGCACTGCAGAGTGCCAGCAGCCCCCCTCTGCAGACCCCGAGGGGCGCCCTGCTGGGCTGCAGACCTGCGGGCGTGACAGGCAGGAGGGAGGGCCTGCCGCTCCCCGCAGGAACCGGAGGCATCGCAGCCAAACCCCGGCAGCCGTCGGCAGCCGTGCACAGCGACAGGAAAGTAGGCCAGCCCGCGCCTTCCCCTCGGGGTGCCGGGTCACGTCGCTCCCCGCTTTGCATCCTGAGCTTTAGCCACACTGGCCATTTCCTCGCTTCTCGAAAATGCTGAGCTTCTCAGCCCACATCCCGACCACCTGGCTCGAGTCTGCTTCCCCTTCACGCCGTGTCTCCAATGTCACTTCCTCCGAGAGGCTGCCCCTGGGAGCTGACTGGGGCGGCGCCCTGCTGCCGTCACCCGTCAGCCTTACGGGGTCCAGCCCTGGCCTTCCTAGCGTCTATCGCGATGACCACGAATGGCGATGTAAGAATCTGCTCCGTGTCCATCTCTCCCCCTGGACCAGACACTCCCGCGGGCGGCCGGGGGGTGGTGGCCGTCGGCCTGAACCCGCTGCTGTGTGCCTGGTACAGGGTTGACCCTCGATAGATGCCAATGGAAAGGAAGAGGATGGGCAGGGGACGGGGCCCCGAGACACAGAGCAAGGGGACTGAGTCGGCCCTCAAAGATGATCAGATCCACAGATGAACTCAGCTCTTACGAGTCTGGCATCAGGTGAGAACCAGGCCACGACGCTCCTGACTGAAGACGCACATCACAGCCCGGGCGCACCCTAGTTCAAGGCCCGGCTCAGAGAAACGGTTTGTGGCATCCCCTCTCTCCAGCCCAGAGGCTGTGGGAGCAGACTCTGATTGGTGTCCCTCCCCGCCGTAAGGCAGGACGCCCTGAGCCACGCCAGGCAGGCCGTCCGTCCGGGCGACGGAGCTGGAGCCCTCACTCTGAGCCTCAGCTGGGCTCTCACGCGCTTTCTACCCCCGATCCTGTTCCAGCCTCTCCACAGCTCGAGGTGGCAGGCACTATCCCCACCTGCATTTTACAGGTGAGGGACCCTGAGCCCCAGCAAGTCGTACGCAGCCACCTCTCAGGCTCACGTGATCAGCAGGAGGTGACCGCGATCGTCAGAGGTGGCCTGATGGCTTAAGCACCGCCCCCTTTCACAAGCATCGTTGCTCCTGACAGGCAGCTGCGATGGTTACATTTATCGACGGTGCAACAGTAGCAACACCAATGAGAATCAGCAAAGAGAAATAAGTATTCGCGGGATGGTAGCTGTTATCGTCCTGGTTACTTTACCATCCCTGATCCCGGAATATCTTGGAGCGGGGAGAGGCCATCCCTCTGAAGGGGCTTCTCGGCTCTTTGGCCTCTGCCGGGGATCTGGTCTGGTCACAGAGGAGTGTGTGCGACTCCGGCATCCGTCGGCGGAGGTGGCCTACGGCACGAGCGCTCAGGGCCCCCCCCCCCGGGTCAAGGACACACCGTCACGTGGGCCCCGAGCGAGCACCCGCGTGGGGTTTGAGCTGCACCGTGAAGGTGACACATCCAGCTTCTATTACGGGTTCCCAGAACTAGGCTGTCCCCCCACGTAGAGTCCTGTTATGATTCACACAGGGAGGGCTGAGTGACAAGTTCAGGTCTTTCTTTTTTTAAATATGCTGACCTGAAGGGACCTCGGAAAAATGCACGGTGCGCCTCCAACCGCAGAAGGCTCTGCAGAAAAGTGTTTCCAACGGAGGAGACAGCACACGCGCACGCGTCTCGAACCCAGCTTGTGTGTGTGTGTGTGTGTGTGTGTGTGTGGCTTTTTAAAATGTGGCGATTCCCTATTACAAAGATTGGGGCGAGGTTTATGTAACTTCTCTGAACCAATGCGGGAGTCACAGCCTGGTGGACTTGCCATAGAGGATTGTAACTAGCTCAGGGCCTGGCCCTTAGCGGGGGCCTCCCAGAGGGCAGTGTCACCTGTCAGGCGTCTTTATGGGCTGGCCAGAGGTTGGAAGTTGGCTGCCCCGTCTGGAGCTGGCCAGCAAGCAACTCAGGGCAGGCTTGGAGGTCGCTGCTGTGCGTGTCCGTGCTGTGCCCGGGGCCCTCCAAAGAGCAGCTCATCCCACCTCTCCCCCTCCTACTCGGTTCTCACACTTGAGCTCCTAGGGCGGCACCAGCACAGGCTGGGGGCGGGGCTGGATTCTAAATCAATGACAAATCATCTCCCTATGGAGATGAGGCCAATCAAACAGTCCTGGGCGGGGAGTCACAGCAGACTGGTGTCACGTGACTGGTGCCTCAAAGACAACCAGGCCACATTCCTTTCCCAGGTAAATTTAGTCCTGGATGAAGTCGCCCGATTCACACACCTGCTCTTTTCCCTTTGCCACTAAGTGGGCACGGTCCCTAGTTACAAAAAGGGGATCTCGGGCTGACGTCAGTAAGGGAATTCGGGGATTAGCCAGTTCGATCACGGAAACACTATTTGTACCAGGACGAATGGTTGATTAATTAAAAGCTGGATTTTTTTCTCTTCCTCCTCTTTTTAACAGACGAACCCTGACATCCCACTCCGAAATTGTACCAGACAGCTAACCATCAGCCGGCCTGGGTAATAATGAGCAGGACCTCGGAGGCAGATGGACTCACGGGTAGCTAACTCCTGGTTCCTTATCTGTGAAACGGGACGGGAACACCTACCTCGGAAGTTCAAGGTGAAGTGGCTAGGAGCATGGGCTTTGAAGCCCAATAGACTCAAGTTGAAATTCTGACTTTGCCATTGAATAGCTACATGGCTACTAAAATGACAGCTTGGGCGAGTCACTGAAATTTTCTATGACTGTGTCCTCCTTGGTAAACCAGGTTTAAAGCTCCCACCTGTGTGAGGTACCGATTGCTGCTACAGCAAATGGCCACCGATTTAGTGGCTTAACACGACACCAAAGACCCACGTGTACCCATGTTCACGGCAGCGTTATTTACAACAGCCAAGCTAGGGAAGCAGCCTGAGTGCCCATCGATAACACGACTGGATGAAGAAGATGTTGTCCATATATACACAATATCACTCAGCCACAAAAAGGAAGGAGGTGTTGCCACTTGTAACAACACGGATGGAACTTGAGAACGTAAGTCAGAGCGAGACAAACGCCACATGGTTTCACTCATCTGTGGAATCCGAAAAACCAAACAAAACTCAGATGCACAGAACAGGGTGGTGATCACCAGAGGGGAGGGAGGGTGGGGGTTGGGCGACGAGGGCGGAGGGCGTTAAGAGGTACAAACGTCCCCAGCTCTAACGTGAATGTCTGGGAGTGGAAGGCACAGCATGGCGACTGCAGTTAATAACACTGTATCGCAGATTTGAAAGTCCTCAGCACACACAAACATAACATTTTGTAACCTTGTATGGCGATGGAGCATAACTAGACTTATTGTGGTAATCATTTGGCAGAATATACAAATACTGAATCATATTGTACAGCTGAAACGAATAGGATGTTATATACTAATTATATCTCAATTAAAAAAAAAAACGCCACAAATGTTTCATCGTTTTGGAGGAATGAAACTCCAACGTAGTCTCAGCGGGATAGTTTCTGGGTGTGTGCAGTGTGCAGTCCCTCTGGGGTCCCCAAGGGAGGCGGTGTCTTGTTCCAGAGGCCACCCGCGTCCCTTGGGGGCATGGCCCCTTTCCATGTTTAAACCCAGCGGTTGCATTTCTCCGACCTCCTGTCTCGCTCCTTCACATCCGAGGACCTCCGTGATCCCGGGGATGGGGGAGGGGTCATCCCCCTTCTCAAGGTCAGCCGACGAGCACCCATAATTCCACCTCAACCCCAATGCCTCTCCGCCAGCCTCACACGGGCAGTCTCAGGGACAGCAGTACGTGGACAGCACTGGGACATCGCTCTTTCGCATCCCACACGATGCCTCGGGATCGCCAAGAAAGCCAGATGATGTCATCCATGCGGAGGATTCGGACGGCGCTTGGCACGGCGAGGAGTGAGCAAACAACGGTCTTTGCTTCCTCCGAACCCATCCTGGGAAGTTACTCACCGAGGTCGATCTCGTTTGGGAAGAGACGGGCCCGTGCCAATGAGAGTTCCTTCGAAGTTCAGGCAGGATTCGTTCTGGGGTAGCCATGCCCAGGATTATAGCATCTTCCAGCGAGAAGAGATGATATGGCGCATCATCCAAGCCATCTCTCTGATTTTGCCAGAGGGACCAGGTGCAGCAGCTGGCCCATGAGCACAGAGCTGGTGAGGGGCAAAGGCAGGACTGGAACGAGACTCGGCTCCAGAGTCTGTCTGAGCCACGGCCGACGCTCACGCACGGCAGAGCCTGAGTAGACCCTGTCCCTTTGCAGCACAGCCGGAGCTGCCGCCTTGCTCCGAGCCCCAGGGCCCAGATCCGAGAGCCCGTGACGCCCCGGGCGAGGGCTCCGGGCCTGCAGGCAGGGCCGAGCTCTTCCTGCCGCTCGTGGCTCTCGTGAAGCCATTTCCCGTCCCCCTCACGTGGCAGCAAACGCTGAATATCAAGCACATGTACGCGCGAGCGAGGGATGGAAGCATATGTCAGAGCCAGAGAGAGGAGCCGAGTGACAGACAGCCTTCGTCGGAGGACGAGCGTGTTTGTCACAGGCAGGGCTGCTTTTCCAGGGAACTTCTCCTGCATTCCGAGTCCACCTGCTTGTCACCAGACCAGATGGCCTCGGCTAGCCTTTTCTTCCACAGGCTCCAAATAAAACGCAACGCCCTCTGAGACTTAACCAAATTGCACCCACCGACACAACGCCCTCTTGGCCCAGGTGCTCCTGAAGTCATAGAATTTGACACCTACACAACCCGACGTTTCCCACTGGGGCGGGGAGGCCCACAGCGGGTGCTCAGACTCCCACCGAGCCCTTCAAGAAATACTGACTGGGTTTGTGGGTACAGGTGACCTTGGCAGCAGGGGGTCCCTGACCCCTCACGGAGCTACGGCCTGGTAGCCAGCCAAAATCCGATCATGCCTTTTTACCGAGAGGGGCTCTGAAGATGGAGTAAGTGTGACGGAGGGGGTTCATCAGAGGCAATCAGGGAGGCCTTCTTGTAGGAGGTGATGCGTCAGGAAGGAAAAGTAGGAGCTGGTGGGAGGAGGAAACAGCTCTTGAAAACCCAGGGGGCAGCATTCGCACGAGAAGCCTGAGACCTGTCAGGCACGGTCAGTGTCGTGAGGGGAACAGAGGTGGCAGCGGGTCCAGGGAGAGGCAGACACAGAGGGCCTCTCAGGGGGAGCCCCTTGGCCTTAGGGGGAGATTCGGAGGCTCTCCAGGGGCTACCGGAGCATTTTAAGCAGCAACAATGACCCTGTCCGATCTGCGTTTTTAAAAGTTAAATTTACTGGGGTGACAGGGGTTCCTAACACTACCTAGATTTCAGGTGTAGGAACCTGTAACACCACACCTGTACCCTCCATTGCGTGGTTTCCTTCCATCGCCCTGTATCTGACCCCCTTTACCCTATTCGTACCCCCCCACCCCCGCCCCCGACCCTCTGGCAAACACCACTCTGTCGTCTGTTTCTATTAATTTTTTTTTTTAAGGGCAGACGGCTAGGCAGCTGCGGAGGCAGAGCTGGGCCTCGAACTTGGGTCCGTTTCCCCGTCCGGCCCCCTTCCCCAGCAGCCTCAGCGCGTGTGCCCTGGCCTCGCCGTTGGCGTCTGAGGTACCCGCTCCGTTTGCGCCCGGACCCCTGCACCCACCTCCGCGTGGGGACGAGGGAACGTGCAAAGCGCAGACCCGCTCGGAGGCCTGTGCCTGTCCCGGCTCTTGTCTCTCTAGCTGTGGGTCCCGGGGAAGTTAATCTCTGAGCCTTTGTTCCTCATCTGTAAAATAATAATAATAATAATAATAATAATAATAATAATAATAATAAAAGTCCACCTCAGATCATCGTTATGAAAAATTTTAAAAGAACAAGGCATGTGATATGTTTGCCCTCCAATCAATAATCAATAGGAACTCTTGTAATCGGAGCGCCCTTCTCTGGGGGAGTCATAGGTTCTGCTGAAGCTTTCCGTGCGTGTTTCGCTAAGGGCTTCCGCAGCTGGCCGTCGCCACCGTTTCTGGGTTCCAGTGACTGTTTTTTTTAATTCCGTCTGTAGGGAGGAGCGTGTGACCCAGAGCTGATGACCACAGCCCTCTCCCATCCAGGGCTGGGTGACGGAACCAAAGGGGCTGGTTATGATGCCCACCCGGGGTCCACATGCAGATGCCGGGAGGGAGAAGCTCCCTGTTTCCCGGCAGCCGAGGCTGCTGCCCCCACGTTCCCCGGAGGCCGACGGGCGGGACGAAGGAGGGAGGCAGAGCTGAGGGTCAGACGAACAGAAAGGGAGCTTGGGGACAGCACTGCGTCTCCGCTCCCAGTCCCCGAGGCCGTCCGGGGGTGGCACAGCTTCCCTCCCCCCAATTCCGGGAACTACAGCGACAGCCTGCAAGCTTCTCAAGTCGCTAACTGCCCGTCCTGCCCGAGCCAGGGTGAGAGAAAGCTTGACACTTGGAGCCACAAGAGCTCTGACGAATCACGGGTTGGTCAGGGCCACAGGCAATTCTGAATCACCCGCCTAGAGCCCCCAGGTTCCAAGAGGCCTCAGAAGGTCATCCTGGATGGCGGCTTAGAAAAACAAACAAACAAACACGCATACAGCACTTTTCAGTAGCAAAACCGTTTTGAATCTTTAGAAACCCGAGTAGATAAGACATAAAAGAATAAATGCTGTTGGAGTGTGAGAGACCCTCCGTCCGCCCACCGCCTCCCGCTTTTATCCCCCCCGCCCACCCTGCGTCCTCTGGGAAGCCGCTCAGCTGGTCCAGCTTCCTACGCCCGCCGGGAATCACCTGGGCCGCGTCGGACACCTGCTCAGCCAGCCTGGATGGCACCCGCCCACCCAGGGCAGCTGACAAGCCCCGAGGCACCCACGTCCTTCTGCAGCTGGCCTCTGATAGCAACACGGTTCCTCCTCGGCCTCCTGGTGACGCTCAGAGCCCTTCGGGGCGGGACAGAGCTCACGAAACATGCCTTTCCTACGACAGTCTTCATGTCCCACGTAGCACTCGTAGCACTCGGCGTATGCAGCCTCACTTCCTCCCGACTGCTCCTCCCGGGGCCTCCTGTCCAGCTGGTGTGACCCCTAAAGGAGGCAGACTCCCGCACAAGGCGTGATGGCAGGAGGGGCGTAAAGACAGAAGACGTAGGGAGAGCGTTGGCTTGAAACGCATGGAGATTTTGGGTGGCCCCCTTACTTCCTACTCCCCTGTGCCCGGCGCTGGGCTGGGGGTGTCGGCACCTCTTCTTTCTCTTTGCGTCCTCACAACAACGCACCGGGGATGTAGGGATTAGTTTTACCCCCATTTGAAAGGCGAGGCCCAGAAGAGTTCACGTGGCTGGCTCATCCGTGGGAAGACTGGCATTTGAACCCAGAGCTCATGTGACTCCAGAGCTGGTTTCCATGAGAAGATGTGGCCGTGTCTGCTACCGAGCATCCAGCCCCCCGGAAAGAACAAAACTCAGGCGCTCTCAGGGTAGGTTGAGTGAAACGAGGAAGAATCTCCCAATAGTGACGCCGAGTGAGAGATAGTTGTTTGCAAAATCCACGCCACAGTGGTTGGGACACGAGGCAGGCCCAGCTAGCTCCTTGGCGGGTAAACCCTGGAGAAAAGTCCCGTTGAACATGGCATGGCCCCCGCATGTCCCAGGTGAGTCAGTCTGTCATCTGAGCGGACATCCAGGAAGGTACGGGTCTCTGGGGCTGGGCCGACGAGGCGTGCGTGTCTGCGTGACCAGACGCGCTGCAGTTCACCCAGCTTCCCTTTTCTCCCGCCTGTGGGGACTCTTCCGGTTCTTACCGGACGTGAACCCCACTGCTGGGGGCCTCTGTGCTCAAGGGGGTGGAATCTGAGGCGCAAAGAGCTGAAGGAACCAGTGTCGTCCCACCTTGGAGCCTGAGGTGTCCCCAGAGAGGAAACCTGGTCCCTGGTCCCTGCTTTATAGTTTCAAGGTTATATCAAGTTTCCACGGCTGTGTCTGACGGGTTCTTAAAACGTGCCAGGTGTGAACCAGAACAGTAACAACAGCACTAACAGTCCCGATGCCTTTTACTGAGCCATTACTAGGCACGGGCACGTGAGCCATGTCACCTACATGGTGACACCTGGCGCTGCCGTGGCCTCATTTTCGTGGGCATGGTCCGTGAGGGCTGGGAGAACCAGGGACAGACCGCGGCATCCTGCCCGGGGTCGTCCATCTGTAAGTGGCCCGGCAAGGTGACCTTTATGACACGTGAAGTGACAGAGGCAGATTTCGAAGCAGCACGACTCAGCAGTGGAAAGGAACAAACCGTCGTTAGGTGACACGGGGAAGAATCTCCCGGTAGCGACGCCGAGCGGAAGGAACTGGGTCACAGTGGGCATGCCGCGTGGTGTCACTGACGCGATCCATTCCGCTGACGGAATTCTCGGTCGTCAGGCCGAGAGGCAGTGACGGAGAGGGGACGAGCGAGCGGCTGCCAGGGTGGGGAGCGGCCGGATGGTGGCGGGGGGGGGGCTCATGACGCACGCGTGACCTCGGAGGGTGACGGAATTCACGCTCCGGATGGCGGGGATGCTTTCCCAGGTGTCTAAGAATGTCACAACTCGTCAAACTGTACCCTCCAAACGCACGTAGTTTATCATCTGTCAATTCCATGTCAATCACTCAAGGTTTACAAACAGAATTAGGCAAGAGTCTGGCTTGTCTTTTCAATTTTTTTTAGGCGAGGCAACGCTTGGTGGACCTCACAGATTGCAAGGACCTTGTCAGCTTACAATCCCTTATTTTTAAATAATTTTTACACCTACAGCACCTGGTCTTCCTAAGTAGTCTCCCATCCAAGTAGTCACCAGGCCCGGCCCTGCTTAGCTTCCGAGACCAGACGGGATCGGGCTTGTTCAGGCTGGCATGGCCGCAGACTTGGTTTGTCTTTTAAATGAAAACATGGAAACAGATGCACATATCTGTGTATCGGATATTCAGATCTATTTCCTGGCATCGTTTCTCACCACTGGTCTCTTAACCCTCCACGCTGGGCCACAGAATGTCACTCACCTCCTCCGGCGGCACTGCCTGCAATCCCTCACCCCCTGGCGTTCCCGCGGGCTCCTATCACCTCTGCCCGGGACGCGGCTCGCGCTGCACCCTCCCTCAGTTTACTCCTCCTGGCGCGCTAGACTGAGAAGGTCCCCTCCTCCCGCAGACACGAGGCCTCCCCTTGGCACCTGGTACTGTAATGATCGAACACTTTCTCCCTCCTGTCACTTTGTGAGTTCATGACGGCGAGAGACCTTCTGTGGTTCACGGTGGGTCCCGAATACGTAGCCCCCAGCCTCGCCCTTCCCGGGTTTTACCGGATCTGTGTTTGAGTGAATGACCAAAATGGTACTTCACAATCCTAGTACGTAGCACCCGCTAATACTAAAGTATTACGAAGGAAGAGAAGCATACACGATTAATATACTCCGATATGCAGCCACCATAATGTTAAGAATGATTATTAAACCAACGAGTCACATAGTTGTCGAGAATATCATACTTAGTTGTTGTTCAGACCTGGTTCCCAACTGCCGGCTAAATTTTCCCGTATCACGGGGACTGTGCTATTCCGTCATTGTGAAGTTTGAATCAGATGAGTAGCACTGTCCCTCAGAGCGACTGAGTCTCCTGTCACCAAGACCTCCCAGCATCTAATTCTCCTCGCAAAGCGTTTCTCACATGGGGCCCCGCTGCCCCTCGTGGGAACTGTGCAGGGAGGGGACACAGACGTTATTATGACCCATCTTAAAAGGAGGCCGAGGCCCAGAGAAGCTCCACGACATCACCCAAGTCACAGAGAAGGTGACCGGTGGGCACCAGGTTTGGTACCCGACTGGGGTGCTGCCTGCTCCCTGAATGCAAGAGTGAGCAGAGGCCCTGCCCATCCCACCCCCCAGGCGAGTCCAGGGCTGCCTCGCAGTTCCTGGGGCTCTGTGCTCAGCCAGAGAGAGAGAGAGAGAGAGAGAGGGGCCCCCACGACCCGGCCCCACAAGACCCGATCGGGCCCCGGCTTTGTTCATCTCAGAGCTGGAGGCGGTGCTCGGTTTGGCCCAGCCCCCAAAACATGTTTGATTATGTGTTTAATTTTATTTTCCTTCCCTGAACTTAAAAACGACAGATATGTTTCACCTAAAACCCTGGTTTCAGGCTTCTCTCCAAGAAATGGGACGATTCGAGCACGAGGGGTCCCCCATCGCACGTGGCAGCGGCACGCTGGACACCCCTCTTGACCAGAACCCACCTGGGTCCCGGCAGGTGTGACTCATCCCGCCTCTGGGAGCTTCTGAGCTCGTACGTAAGCCCTGCTCCGGCGGCGTGACCCGGCTGACAGCGTTTACGTCAGTGGTCGTCTTTCTTCCCTTCTGAAAGTGGAAAGACCCAGAAGATTCATTTTTCCACTGCTGCGGATGCGACTTCCACCCCAAATTAGACAGCAGAAGCAGCAGCAGCTACACGCGGTTTGGCTTTGAATATATTTTCCACCCCAGTGCAAAAAATGTTATAGGGTGTTCTTAGAATCCTTCCCCCTCTCGCAGGGAAGCTTTATTCAAGACGCCTGAAATGCCCGTTGTTCAGCTAGGCACCTACCCTGTGCTTTGGGATGTGAGGATGATTCCAGAACGTTCGTTAGCTGAAGAAGGAAACGTCAGTCCACGCTCTGGGCAGCTTTCGGCGGTGTCGCCCTTGGCACAGTGGAGTGAATGCTCACCCACTCACTGAATTGCTCTTTAGTTTACTGTTTGAAGCCCAAGGCAGCCTCAGTTTCCCCCGAAAACCCCAACCCCTGTTTTTCTACCTCTCCTAATTTGCAAATTCCCTGACTCTCCATTTCTTCCAGTGGTCCTTTGCCCCGAGCAGAGAGGAGCTGGTCCTCCCTGAGCAAACACCCTCTCTCTCCGCGGACACGGACACTGCCTGGTTTGCCTTCAGCACAGGGGTCCCCGGCAAGCACGGCTGAGAGGAGCACAGTGAACCCTAGAGCTGAGATTCTCAAAGCGTGGCCCGTGGACCAGCCGGGCAGCATCCACAGCTGCCTGGGAACCCGCTCAGGGCAGACTCCCAGCCCCGCCCCAGAACCACGGAATTCAAATCTGCATCTCAACGAGATCCCGGGTTGACTCATAAGGATGTAAATAAAGGTCATTTCTTTAGTGAAAAGGCCTAAATAGCTGGCTCAGGCCAGGAAGAGCTGCTTTGCATGGAGCAGCTGTGCTCAGAGTGGTTCTTTCCAGGGCCATTTACCTCTCAAGGGTTGTTGGGGACCCCGGCGAGCTGGTTTCTGGGGGTCACATCTATCCGTAGGCGCCGTATCAGAAATGAAAACGGAGTAGACTTTTAAAATATTGTTAATTCGCTTTAACATAGCAGACAATACTACACGCGAACAGATATTTTACGAAAGTAGCTGTGTTTTCTGAAACAAAGAGTTATCGGAAGAGGGGCATTGCTTGACATTCTTGCAAATCGCTGTTTCAACAGCAGACAGCTGGCCGCTCCCGCCGCCTGCTGCGTTGGGTCTGGCGCTGCGGCCTCGCGGGTCACGGGGTCGGCCGCGGACGCGGGAGGGAAGTCGTGGAAAAGGCAAATAGCCCCTGAGAATGGATGGGAATGGATGGCTGTGCATAGTTTTGACTTCGAGTCGCCCCTGAAAGGGTCAGGGTCGGGGTGGGGACTGGCCGTGGGCGAAGGCCGCGCAGCGGGCGCGTGCCAGGCGCATCTTGGGGACAGGAGCCTGCCGCGGGGACACCTCTCCCTCCGCAGCGAGGAGGGCGTGTAAGGAAGGTGGCGGCACCGTTTCTGCTCTCGACTTGCGCCTAGAGCAGCTGCGGGACGGCCGGCAGGTCCCTCGTCCTCTCTGGGGCCGCTGCCTCCAGGATGGTCTCCAGGACTGCAGCCCCCACCTCGGGCTCCCACCCCAGGACCCCCGCCCGAGTCGCGAGGTCCCCGCGGGCACTTCCCAGCAGGTCTGCCGCTCGCCCAGCAGAGGGCGATGGAGACCAGCCCTGGCTGCGCCCCCCCCCCCCCCCGGGGCCCTCCGCCGCCACCCGCCACCCGGGCCAGGGCGCGGGCGCCCTCGTGATCCGGGCGGTTCCCCGGGGCGTGGGCGACACCAGGTGTCCCGGGCGACCCGGGCGGGCCCCGGGGAGCGGCGGGGAGCCCGGGGGGCCTCCACGTGCACCCGACCGTGGCCGGGTCGGGATGCTCGGGCTCTCCCCGCGGCCTGGGAAGGGCGCAGGGAAGAGCTGGTCTGGGCAAAGATGTGTCTTTCCCGCTGGGCCTTGCCGCGGACTGCGGCGGGGTGGGGGGGGGGGGAGGGAGCCAGGCGCGGTGGCCCGGAGGGGACCAGGCGGGGGCGAGGGGGGACCAGGACCGCGCGTCCCCAGCAGCAGCCCACCTCGGGGGGGCCCGGCCGGGCGGGGGCCTCCGGAGCCAGAGGATGACACCACTGGCCCGCCGCGTGTCGCCCGGGGTGCACCTCTGTTGTCATGGCGACGACAGCATCCTGGCAGCCTGGCTGAGGCCGGCCTGCCATCAGACGTGCCCCCAGCTCGGCTCACTCTGGAAGCCACTGGCACTGGGGCGAAGGCCCAAGGACCCTCCCCCCTCGGGGGTGACCCCCTGCCCAGCCACCGGCCTTATGGCCCAGGATTATCCAGGTCCCAAAGCACGCTCACCCCAGGGTCTTGGGAAGAACCTGCGAAGGACGGAAGCCCCCAAACGGCACACGTGCCTGCCACAGCTGACTTTTTTGCTAAGAGTTTGTTTGGGTTTTTTTGCTCATCTTTCCCTGGAGCAGTTTCCTATGATTCTCTCTGGAACATTCCCTGGCCCCACCCACTGACACTGGAGCACTGTGGAAGCCCCTTGGGCCAGCCCAGGACGAGCACCTAGAAGGTGCCAGGTGGGATGACAGCCACAGTGCAGCCAGCGGGTGTGGAACCGTTCCTTACCTGCGGGGTTGCACTCGCGTGAACCCATCAGCCTGTCTCACGCTATTCTACAGAGAAGGGAACTCGATACCCAGCTCATCTGAAACCAGCCAAGAAGCAAAATCAGAGAGATCTGAGTCGTCCTACACTAGAGTCCTTAACTATCACCAGGCCACGTCTCGAAACACCAGTTAAGATGGCAGACGGGACCCTCGGTCTCTGGAGTTGAAACTTTTTTTTTTACTCCTCTAAGACCACACATTTCATCTTCGGTCACGGGTTAACAAGGGAGAAGGTATAAGAAAGGAATATTCCCAAGGAAGGAATAAGAAACGCATAATAATGATGAGAACCCCGCTGGCATGGATCCAATGCCCACCACTTGCCAGCGCCTTCTGTGATCGTCACCACAGCTGCTCTGCGAGGCCGGTGCTGTTACCTCGGTTCCTACTTTGCAGATAAGGAAACCGAGGCACAGAGAGGAGACCTGTCCAGGTCCCACCGCTAACGTTGGGATACCTAGTCACCGACAGAAGCGTGTGCCCGCCATAGTCTGCGTTCCCACGATGCATTCTGCTTCGAAGAGAGAGAAGGGAGGGCGGTGTGTGTGAACGCACCCAGAAAATCTCATCGAGTCGGACCAGTCCCATCTAAAAAGTGTATTTTATTTTGGAAGCAGGCCAGGGTAGGGCTCCACTCATCTCCCTGCGGAAAAAAAAGAAAGATGCTAGGTCAATAGTATAAACGAGGTGAGGACATTTTTATAGGACATTTGAGAGTTAGAAGAGACCTCCCTCCCTAGGATGTAATGTCCCCTTCACGACTCTCGCGAGGAGTGGTCAGAAACGCTTCCCTTACCTGCAGTGCACAGGTGAACTCCAGGAAGAGAGGACTCTTTAAAGGCTCAAGAAAACAGTCTTTAATCCCCCACAGAAGCCCAAAGCGGAAACAACCCAAACGTCCATAGACAGAGGAATGAATAAATAAAATATGGCGTATACACACCATGGAATATTACTGAGCCTTCAAAAGGAGTTCGATTCTGACACAAACCACAACATGGATGAACCTTGAAGATGTTAAGTGAGATAAGCCAGTCACAAAAGGACACATTTTGTCTGATTCATTTACACGAGGTCCCCAGGATAGACAAATTTATTTACAGACACTGAAAGTAGAATAGAGGTTTTTGGGGGCTGTGGGGGGCGGGAAGGAGGATGGGGAGTTAGCGCTTAATGGGTACAGAGTGTCTGGGATGGTGAGCAAGATCTAGAAATGAGTGATGGATGCACAATGTCGTGACTATATTTAATGCTGCCTTAAAATGATGCCTTTTCTTTTATGTATCTTTTACTACAGTGAAGGCAAGAAAGAGGAAACCGCCTTACCTCTGCCTGTTCGAATTCAATTTTTTCCTTTCTGAAGGGGGTTCTCGTGCGTTGGTTAAAGCAGGAGCCGCTTTCACATGAGGCCCGTTCCTCGGCTTTGCAGAGGTGGCTGCCTCCACTTGAAAGTAAGAAAACATCACACCTTTAAAAATAGCTCAGCGTCATGTGTTTCTGCTAAATGCAGGAGGCTGGTATTCCCCTCAGGTATTCCAAATGAGCAAGATCTGGCCAGGAGGCGGGAGCAGCGGGCGTGAGTCACCGGGCGGCAGGTGAGGTCATCATGGGGTGACCGTCTGTGTGTGTGTGTGCATGCGCACGTGCGCGCGCGCGGCGGGCCCTCCGCCTCCCGTATCTGCCTCCTTGTCCCCTCAGGGGTGGCCAGGTCACCAGCCAGCTTCTCTGGAACTCAGTCCGCTCTAGGGTGACGTTAGCTGAGGGACATTCGCCTTTATGAGTCTGTGACTCACCATCCCGGCAGATGGGTTCACAGGGCCTCCCACAGCCCAAGCCCCAAGCCGGCGCTGAGGTCGCGACCCTGGACGGCAGGAGAGCGAAGACACACACAGCCCTGGGCAGGGCGTGGAGAGGGCTTTTGCTTTTTTTTTTTTACCCCTTTTCTGTTTGTTGGAATGCTAACTATCTAAGCAATGATGGGATGGTTTTCCTTATCTTGATTATCCCGATTCAGGCGAGCTAGCAGAGTGGCACACAGAAGGAGACAGTAAATATTTGCTGAATGTGTCTTACTTCAGAGGAGTGCAAGGGGCAGGAGAGATTTCCAGCTGCGAACAGAAAAATAGACATTTTTTTAATGAGGTTCCAGGAACTCTGGTTTTCTCGGAGGGGCCTCGGAGGGGCCCCAGAGTTGGAGCTTGATATATTTCCATGAGACCAACATGGGTTTCATGTAGACGACTCCGGTGTTTACATGAAGAATGATGTTTACGCAGGTAACTAGGATATTAATAAGTGACAATGGGGAGGAACTTTCTTGAACAAGATCGTACACTCATCTAGCGATTATTAACCGAGGTATCATACATACATATATATATATATATGATGAAAGAGAGCGAGAAAGAGAAAGTTTCTGATTGATTTGTTTTGCCTTTTTCCCTGTTTAGTCTCTATCCTGTGGAGTCGGTCAGGTATGGTTGAAGATAGGTGAGCCGCAGCATGAGACGAGCCAAGAGCAGTCAGTCGGTCAGGCGCGCGTCTTTGCAAGGGTCAGAAACTGGATTCGAATCAGCGAGTGGTGAAAATTATGCGGACGAGGGCTTCAGGCACAGCTGTATCCAGGTGCCCAAAAGATAATATCAGAGGTCTGTTGTTCTACGCTTCTCAGTACTGCCCGTCCCCCGTAGGCGATAGTTTTGAATCACGGTGGGGACTTTATTCATTTGTAAGACGCTCACCTTTATAAATATGACCTTCACTCCCAGAGGAACCCACCTGGAAGAAATCTTTCTCCACAAAAGCGTCTCACAGATCGAGAAAGATAAATGCTGGTTCTGAAATCAAAAGCAACGGTTGCCGGGCAGGCAGGGACCCTGGGCGTCCACGCCCTCCCTGTGGGTGTGCGCAGGGGCTTGTTGCTCAGAGGCCACTCGCCCGGCCCGTCCGCGAGTCCGCCTGGCCCGCGAGACGGGTGGGCCCCGGACGTGGCAGGTCCGAGTGGCAACTCCCAGCCCTCCTCTAGCTGTGTGGCCTCCGGCGTCTCCCTGAGAAGCGATCCTGCGAACCGCCACCTGGGTCTGAACGGGACACGTGAGCCTCACCTCCCCTACCTGACAGCTCTGCAGAGTGGTCGTGCACGAGTTACCCATGTGGCGGACGAGGCAGCTGAGGCCGGGCGCAAGGCAGTGACCGGCCCAAGGCCGCTAGACTGGCAAGCCGCACGCCAGCCCGGGGCCCTGGGCCTCACTCTCCTCGTCTGCAAAATGGGTATGAGATGGAGGAGCTGGAGGAAGGCAAGGAGGAAGAGGAGTAAAACGCCCGCGACAAATCACAAATCACGGATGCAGTAAATCCAGTCCTCTTCGCCTGGTCTGGCTTTTTCTCCCCTCCCCCCCTCCCCCGCCGTCCTTCCTCCCTTTTTGACTTCCTTCCTTCCTTCTTCCTTTCTCCCTGCCTCTCTCTTTTTCTTTTATTTCGGCCTCTTTTTAAAGCCCCCAGCGGTCCAGGCGATATTTCCTAATCACGACTGTGGCTTGCTTTACCCTCAGGGAAGTGACTGTCACCCAGAGAACCCACGACATGGACCCCCCGTGCCCCACCCTGGCTGTCCCCCTGGGAAGGGGAAGCCGAGGCCGTCGGGACGCCCTTTGCCCCGGCTCGCGCCTCCGAGCCCTTGGCCCCCCCAGGCTGCGCTCACGCTCAGGGCTTCACTGTGACTCCCTGCTCCGTGTGGCTGGGCTGTCGGGGCTCCTTCCTCTGACACGGGGGCGCCTCAGGAAAGGGCAAGGAAGCGAGGCCAGGTGAAGACTGCCTCGGGGTCGTGAGCTAGCACCTCTAACTTGGGAACTAGAGATGAGGAGGGGTTCTGGGCGGGTAAGGGAGGGGGCTGGGCAGCCGCAGGAGCCCTCCCGAGGAAGGACAGGTGCGAGGCGAGGGGTGGGGACCAGGATTTCATCTCCTGGGACTCGGTCGCCCCCGAGATGCCGGGCACGTGGGCACTGTGACTTCCCGGCCCGGTGCTTGTCCAGTTTTAACTGTACCCAGATGCCAAATCCGCAGGTCTGGGAGGGGCCTGGCCCGCATCCTGACTGTGCCCGGGTGGTACCAATGCCCCCAGCTGCCCGGAACCGGAACCGGAACCGAGTCCGCTTAAATCCACCGCTCAGGCCGCCGGTGATGGGAGGCCTTGCGCTGGGCTATCCCGAGAGAGATGTGAGCGTTCGACTTACACCGGATTTGGAAGACCTAGTAAGACTCGAATGAGGCAACACATCTCTTTGATAACTTTCTGTATTAGTTACATGTGGAAATGATAAGAGACATACTGGGTAAAATAAAAAAAAATATTGTTCCATTTATTTCACCTGCATCTCTTTCCTTTTTAACGTCCTGGAACATTTTAAATTATGCGTGCGGCCTGCGTTATAGTTTCATCGGATAGCTCTGGCCGAGAGCAGAGGTTTCCACCAGATGGGGTGCACCTTGCCCCCCAGGGGATCTTAGGCAATGTCTGCAGGTGCCTTTGACTGTCCGATCTAGGGGGCAGCTGCTGGCATCTCACGGGTAGAGGCCAGAGCTGTCACCAAACACCTTGCCTGTCGACAGCCCCTCACAACCGAGGATCATCCAGCCTAAAGTGTCAGTGGCACCGAGGTTGCAAAGGGCTGGTCTGGAGCCGTCCCCACCGTCTCTGAAACAATGTTACCACCTGTCTGTTGCCTTTGTCCCCCGCTTTGGACTGGGTCTGAGTCCCAGGAGCTCTGGGATGTGGCCGTGGCCCCCCCCCCCCACCGCGGCTCCCAGCACGGTGCCTGGTGTGAGGTAGGCACAGCCAGCGTCTTGTAGTCACACTGTGTGGCTCTCTAACCGCTCAGAGCCAATTCAATTGGTTTGAATTCGTCCATGCAAATGAGCCCGGGCCCACCCGCCGGGGGCTGCAGAGCGTGCAGTGGGCCCTCTCCGCCCGCCCTGCAGACAAGCTGGGACAAGACGTGCCCTACGCATGGCTCGGCTGGGTTGCCGTGGCAGCTGCACAGCAATCCATCCGCAGCAGAGATAGCAATTGTCTCTGAAGGGCTTGTCGCCCCACAGCCAGCCCGCCCTGCCCCGCCCAGCAGGCCTCTGCAGAGCCGGCTGGCTGGCTGCTGTGGTTCCCACGGACTGGCGTTACCACCCGTGGTGGCTTCCGAGGGCTGGCTCCAGCCCAGCCGAGGGGCCCTTTTCCGTGGTCGCTGGGCCGTGGCAGCCGGGGCCCAGGGTTCCTGAGCGACAGTCAGTCCTGTCAGCGCTCTCCCTTCCCAGGAGGCGGCTGGGTGGGGCGGGCGAGGCCCAGAGCAGAGCCCAGGTCCACCCAGGGCGTGCGTGCGCGGGGCAGGGATCCGGCAGATTAACTTCTGCTCAGGTAACTCGTTAATCTTCAGTGTCAAGTCTCGAAAGCCACCGTTGCGGGCCTTCTTTCTGTCCCACCCGTCGCTCCCTGGGGTGGGGCGCTGTCCTGACGGGGAGTCTCGAGTCTCGCTTTGGTGTGGGAGCCGGGCCCTGGGAGCCCAGGCGAGGGAAGGAAGTGCCTTGGGCACAATTTCCTCTTTTACAAAACGGGAGTGGAGCTGGGTGAGAGGAGCAGGCGGCGTGCAGATCTGTAGCTCGCCCGGCGTTTCCCTCCAGTCTGCGAGAAGCCGCCGAGCCCCTGTGCAGGGCCCGGTCCCACTCCTGCCGCCCTCTGGCCTCCAGACCCGCAGCCCGAACCCTTGCCCGTGTCACAGCCACACCCCCAAGCTTCGGTCCTGTTAGCGAAACCCCGTCCTCCACTGCCTGGCCATGTCTGGCTGTGCCACGCTGGTGGGTCACGTGGTGTGTGTTAGCTGCGTGCCCTGGGACACGTTACATACCCTCTCTGTGCCTCCGTGTCTTCTGGAAAATAAGAAGGCCCATGCTACCCACCCGATTCACCGGGTTCGCGGGCCGTTTCAGTAAGATGATGACGCTTGTTAACGGTACCTGGAAAGCAACCGGGAGAAACTCCCTGCCGTCAGTTTGCTCATCCCTGGAGCCTGCTCCCACTCAGCTCTGAGGCACCAGCTTAGTCGACGCCTCTTCCAGGAAGCCCTCCCTGATGCCTACCTGCCAGCGAAGGTAGCTGCTGCTCCTTCTCTGGGTTCTGACTCACCCAGGACTCACCTCTGTCACCACCCTTATCTCAAGAGACTGTCACTTGTTCTAGTCAAGAGGCTGGACACAGACTACCTGGTGGCTCGCACTGCAGGTGTGCTTCGGCTAGATCATGGGTAACTGAGAAACATTTTAATGGTTTGCTACACTTTTAATGGAAATTGGATGATTCACTGAAAAAAATCAAGTCTATAAAATATATCGAAAGAATAAAGTCCACGGAGACGACAGGATGATTTCACATAAAAAAGTGTGTTACTAGCTTTTCTTGGAAGCTCTGCAAACACAGGCCACCGTCGCCATCTGCACCTGCAGGAGTGTCACCGTCAGGCAGGCACGTGCTCTCAGCCCGCTGCAGGCCTCACCCAGCCCCATTAACACACCCTCTGCCCCAGAAATACAGTGACGATAGATACAAGCCTGTCACCGAAATCGGGACACTTTTGAGAGTGAAAGGAGAATGCACTTTATCGGGACAGGTCAGCCGGACAGCCCAGGGAACACGGGTGTGTCCCACATCACACACTTCCTGCCACACAAACGCTCGATACACGATGATAACGGAACAGCTGCTTAACGTGTTAACCCACGCGGTCCTCCCAAGAACCCTGCGAGGGAGGACGGTCGTCGTCACGTTGCAGGTGGGGAAACCGAGGCACGATATACATCAGTATCCCGTCGCAGCTGCACAGCCAGGAGCCGCCAAGGCGGCCTCGGCACGGAAACCGGGACCAGGCTGGGAAATCGAGAGTCAGCTCAGAGATTCTTCCCGGCTCTAAGAATCTCTGGGTCCTCGTACGTCTTTCTCCCCAGGGCGGAACCTCCCTCGGCCCCGTCTTTCCCCGAGTCTCTCTCTCGCGGGGCTGCTTCTCCAGGGTTCCCTCGAGTTTTGTCTGCATTTTTCTCGTGCTGGGTTCTTTCTTGCCATCTCTCTCCCCTCGTCTTTCTTCTCTCCCTCCTTTTTCTTCTCTCCCTCTCCCTCCTTCTCTCTCTTCCCCCCGTCGCCGACCGTGACTCAGCGAGCGCGTTCGTGGTGGCAGAGTCTGTTCTCAGTAACTCGGCTCGGCCTGGGCTTGCAGAAACCCGACAAGCCGGCCCGGTGCCTCCTCCACGCTTCGCCGAGGGCCCTGCGGACGGACGGAGGCTCCAGGCCTGCAGCTGCACGATTCGGAGGCCAGCGGCCCGGCCACCCCCTGCCCGCCCTCGGCCCACGCCTCTGTCCTCGTGGGAGGCCTGGCTGGGCGGCGGATGGCTCTATGCAGACGGGCCTGCAAGGAGGGGAACGGGGCTGGCAGGTAAGTAGGGTTCACGGTGCCTCTTGCTCTCTGGCAAGGGGAAGGTAGGTATCTAGGACATGCTTCCCACAAAAGCCATCCCTCCCGCGTCTGTGATGGAGGCACGTGACACGAGCGTGTTTCGAAGGGAGAAGAAAGTTCTGGAATGTTCTTTCGAAGCTGAGGAAAAAGGGCGAGCGTTCGGTGACAAACAGGAGTGAGGCGACAGGGTGGGGGACACGGGTCCCTCCCTCCCTGGCAGAGAGTTGAGGGGAAGGCGGGGCGGGGGCCGAAAGAGAAATGGGGAATTAAGCAGGCGTCACCCGCCTGGGGAGCAGCCCAGGCGTTGGTGGGAGGGGTGACAGGTTTCTAAACACACGAGGCAGGCGAGACTTCAGCAGCCTCGTCCGGAGCAGCTGTCGGGGTGGCAGTGCCCGAGGGAGCCCCTGAGGAAGGAGGGGGCCGGCCACAGAGGGCCAGGGCTGGGTTTCACCCTCTCTTCACTTTGGTGTGCAATGGCCCCACGTGGCCGCCTGAGGGGAAGTGTTCAGACAGCTCTGTGGGTGGCGGTGGGTGAGTCAGGGCCGCACCCAGCACCCCCACCCCTGCTGCCAGCCCCTGGGGGCCTCTCGCCCACAGGCGTGGCAGCTGCCGGGTGTCACCCTGAGAGAGAGAGAGAGAGAGAGAGAGAGAGAGAGAGAGGTGGCGAGGGCCTGGCTGGCCACTGGAAGTCACGCCAACTGCCCTGCAGCTCGGGGTCTGGCTTCAGGGCCCTGTGGCTCCGGTGGCTTCGTCCATTCTGGCAGTTCAAGGTGACCTGGCGGCTGAGCATTTGTGATTTCAACGTCAGCAGCATGAGGGGGTGGGATTGGCCCAGCTGTGAACACCTGGCCCCAAGCAGTTCATTGCCCTACCGTTCCCCGCCCCCCGCAGGTGTGAGCCCTGAGCGGACCGGGGAGCCCTGTTGTGGCCCCCACTGTACACCCACCGTGCGACTCAACGCGCGGGCTGGTACACAGTAGGTGCTCAATAACCGAGGGAATGGATTAGCGTGTATTCAGATCGCCCTGCTGTCCCTGACGAGCCGTGCGACCCCTGCCCAGGTCCCTGCACCCCTCTGGGCTGCGGCTTCCATCATCGGCACTGTGGGACAGAGCCAGGAAAAGCACAGACGTGGTGCCTCGTGCCCTCACCCCTTCACCCCCTCACCCCTCACCCCTCACCCCTCACCCCCCACCCCTCAGCGGTGCCGTGGCAGGGGTGCGGATGGAGGGGACGTTTGCAGTTCGGAGAGTCTGCAGCTCCTGTCGCTGGGAGGTCCGCGTGGGTCGTACAGATGTTCCTTTTTGGGAAGCCAGATGTGCAAAGAGCTCCGCGGCCTGGGTTCGAACCCCGCCCCCGCCGCGATCGTGGGCGAGCCGCCTAAGCTCTGACACCGAGCCGCCGCCGCCGTGAGGTTCGAGTGGGATCAGAGCCGGGCCGGCCGCCCCGCGAGGCGGACCACACGTGCCTCTCCCCAGGGTGCGAAAGAGGAAGCCGGGGCTGGCCAGGTGGAGAGGCCGCCTCTATCTAGACAGCTCGGCCCCAGGGTCCCCCACGGCCGCCAGAGTGAGGCGACGGAGCGCCAGCCCTGCCCCCACCTCGCGCCCCGGGTGGAGAAGTGAAACACAAGCCCCATCGGTGTCAGAAAGAAGAGAAGGAACCAGGGGAGCTGAGGGGAGTCGAGTGCCCCCCCCCCCAAGATCCTGTGAGAGAGGCGGCCTAGGGCGAGGTCACGCTGAGGGCAGCCGGAGGCGGGGAGCGTTGTGTGACAGGAGGGGGCCCGAGGACGGTGGCGGCCGTCGGTGGAAAGCCAGTCCCGAGAATGAGGAAGGAAGCTGTGTATCAGTGGCGTTCACAGGAACGGAGAGGGAAGTTGTTTGCATTGGGCCAGACACCTCCCTGTGACCCCCGTCTCCACCCGGGGGTCCCTGCGGGCTTCGCTTGCAAAAGTCTCATGGGAGAAACCCCATGGCCCCGAATCCTGGAAGCTGCCCTCGGCCCGGCCGAGTGGCCCTGTCCGCAGCGTCCGGCCCGCGCCAAGGGGCTGGTGGCCTTCGGCTTCTCGTGAGGGTGGCCATTTCCCAC
>PVKZ01006911.1:0-28680 GCA_004027375.1 Macroglossus sobrinus | reverse complement strand
AAGGGAGTTGGGGTCATGGGTGCTACTGATTGGATGGCTAAAGGGAGTTGAGGTAGCTGATCGTTGTGTCCAGGCCATGGCGCCATCCCGTCTGATCCTGTGACCTTCTGCCTCGATGGGGCCGGGGCTGAAACACGTCTCAAGCCAAGATGTTATCCTTAAAGTTCAACTGAAACCTATTTGTCCTCATGATTATAGATCAGAGGCTCGGTTAATCATGCCCTAAAGCTGAAAGATTTAAGGAGCAGGCATACAGAGGACAAGGATGGGGGCAAAAAGTGAATGAATCATAAAGCCTTTATCTGGGTAAAACTGGCTTGAATCAGGGGAATGATCTATATTTAAAAAATGAAGTTCATGTGCAGTTATGAGCTATAGGGTAAGAAGAAATGAAGCTGGGAACACCGTGAGACTCATAATACAGGGGAGAGGGATGTCTTTGTATCAGCTCCCCCTTTACAACTAGTAAAAAGGAGATTCCCAAAGATGAATTATTACCATTTAAATTTTTACATAGACTAAAGTAGCAAATGCTGTTTTAATAATTTAATCAATGTAAAACTGTATAAAGCAAAAAGTGAAAGTGTCCCCATGCACTCACAATAAAATGGAAATCTCGATGTAAGTGTGTGAGGGTAATTTGCAGACATTTTTCCACAAACATATACATTTGTAACGTTTATGTAGTGACATGCTGCTTGGGTCTCCTGGTCTCTTGAGATCTTGGCTAAAGCCCCAAGGCTGAGGCCAGTAGTCTCAACACAGCCATATGTTGTAAGTACAGGAGCTGCCCCAATGCCCCTCAGCCTTATGAGGAATTGGCCAAACTGGTCCTCCTACACTCACCCCACCACCCCATCCATCCTACAGCAGCAGAAGGCAGGTCCATGGAAGGATGAAAGGAGTCATCAGGTTGTGAGGTGCAAGCCTGGAGAAAAGGTGCTTCAGCAGGAGCAGGGATGCCCTCCTCCAATCCCCCAGCCCAGTACAGGGAGGGCTCCGAGAGCATCCATCACAGAGAAGGAGGCATCAACCTGCATGCTGACTCTTTTGACATGAGACTTTCTAAAGCATCTGAGCACATAGAGATTAGAAACTGCTTTTCACCTGGAGCTTCTGTGACAGCAGAGCAAGGAGATGGGGCGGCAGCAGCACAATGGGACACACCACCATTTGGCATAGCAACGATGTGTGATCTAGGCCACTGGTGATTCGGAAAACATAAATAAAAATATTAAAACACTGTTATTTGACAGATTGACAAAAATTAAAGAGATGACAGATTGGCAAAAATTAGACTGAAAAAATCTTGGGTTGGCAAGATTATACATAAAGGGCACTCTCAGACATCACATATAGGGCTACAATTTTGAATGTCTTTTTTAGAGGAAATTTGCTAGTATCTACCAAAATTTTAGAAACATATGCCTTGATATCCAATAATGCCACTTCCAGCACTCTATCTTACAAAAGAAAGCTAATGAACAGACACACAAAAACACCCAAAATCTCCCCAGGTTTTTGGCAGACTGGAAAAGAACTATTGGGAGGCTTTGCATGCAGCCAGATAAGAGTTTTTTAAGAGAATGGTAGTGAGGATGAAAAGGAAGAAATGGACTTGAGAGAGAGTTAATAGGTATAATTAACAGAATTTAGAGGTTGTCATGCATTGAGTTTTATCAACTTCAAGGAGATATATTGAAGCCCTAGTTGCTAGTACCCATGAATGTAATTTTATTTGGAAATAAGGTCTTTGCAGAGGTAATCAAGTTAAGATAAGGTCCCACTAAGTTAGGGTGAGTCCTAAATCCAATATGACTTGTGTCCTTATAGGAAGAAAAGAAGAGACACAGAAACACAGGGAAGAACGTCATGTGGTGACAGAGACAGAGATTAGAGTATTGCATCTACAAGCCAGTGCATGCCAAGATGACTAGAAACTAAGAAAAAGCATGAAAGAGATTTTCCCCAAGAGTCTTCAGAAAGATTGCGACATCGCCAACATTTGATGTGGGACATCTAGCCTCCAGATCTGTACGAGAATAAATGTCTGTTGTTTTAGGCCATACAGTTCATGGTACTTTAAAGCAACTGTAGGAAGCTTATATAGAGGTCAGTTGGTGTGGATGGTCAAGAAGAGGGAGGAATCAAAGATGATCTAGATGTGCCTGGCTTGGGCCACTGGGTAAGATCCTAGTGCCTTGAACTGTGATAAGATTAGAAAACATACAAGACGCAGCATCTGGGGTGGGACATGGTCAGTGTCTGGCATCATAAATCACCACCCCAAGGTCCACCTATTTGGATATGTCCACTCTGCATCTGGAAGGAGAATCCGAGTAGATAAAAAATAGCCTGATGGTATAAGTGAGTGAATCTTGAGACATGTCAAATTCATCTAAAAAGTGTCTGTATTCAGACTGGGAAGCCTTCATTCTCTAAGGTGAAAGGGATTCTACTCTCTGGCAGTAACATTGGCAGAAATGCACTCAGGAGCAACATAGTGAGTTCTGAGTACTCGGTCTGTTTCCCTCCCAATCTTGAGCTGACTCTCTGAGCTGATGTAGTTCTACTCTGGCTCTTTGGGCCTCCATGTGAGCCAGACAGCGTGGCCCCCCAGAGTGTGTGGACCATACTGCAGGAGGAGCAGCAGGTGGGCTAGCTACAGGTGCCTAACTAGGCCAGACACTTAGAGCCTCTGTTTCTCACTCTGAAACAATGGGATGACACATAACAGAATGTGAGAACTGAAGTAACCTCACAGTTCCTTCAAGCATTTTATCTTACAATAGAGGAAAATCAGACATAGAGAGGTTAAGTGGTTTATTCTAGGTCATAGACAATTGGTTTTAAGAGCTGGAACTGGAAAGTGTTCTTTTTATTACAGCATTTCTAAAGCCTCTTTCAGCCTTTAAATCCTATGCTTATAAAAGCAATTTATAAATAGAATGGGTGCTAGAAGTTTCTAAATAGCATCACACACCGAACATTGCTATTTAAAGAGAAAACCAATTGGAATTCATCAGTCTCACAATTCAGAGGTCCCACGTTAATTTTGTGTATTGGAGCAGATCATTTGAATGCAGAAGGTCAGAGAGACTGTATCTTCAGATCTTCAAAAACATTCAAGAACACTGTCAAAATCCTTTCATTACAAATGTTTGCACATTGGATGATGTTCCCAGCTACACAGCTACTGGGCTGGCTGAAATTTTTCCCCAACATGGCCCTACCCCACTCAGAAAGGAAAACGTGTGTGGTGACAGCAGCCATGCCCTAGAGTCAATGTCTTGAAATGTTGAAAAAGAGCAACTGGTAGCTTTCCCAGGTGATGTACTCACTGGAAATGAGCTTCTCTCAGGCCAAATGAAAGTAGGCTCCAGGGGCTGAGCTGGACTTTGAGTGTGTTTGACACTTAAAAGAAGTAGATTGAACATGCCTGAGGGCTCAGCCACCCGCCAGCTGCCACCTCCAGAGGTAATGACAAACCGAGGCTCAGCTGCTACTGGCAGCTGCCAGCTGTATGTAGTGCAGGAAGCTTACTCCTTCCAGTGAGAGCAGGGGAAAGGAAGGCAGTATTCTCTTATCCCTGCCCTCACCTCTTTCTCTCTTATTCTTTTCTCTCTCAGACCATCCCCTCCTTTCCCTTTTCTTCATCTTCATTCTTATTCTTTCTTCTCTGCTTCTCTTTCTAACTCTTTCATATATTCCCCTCTATCATGCCTTTTCCCCCTCAACCCCAACCCTTTGTCTGTTACTGGATTCATGGAAATCATGTCACTTTAAATCATTATAGGTCAATAATTTCAGTGCCTTAAAAAGGCTAGTCCTACTAATCAATGGGGTTCAAAAATGGCTGCAGTGGTCACAGGCCGGCCACCAGGAAATCATTAGCCCAAGAAGAACACACCAAGCTCCATAAAGGGAGCACCATCTTGGCTCTCTGGTTCCCTGATGTCTAAGCAACAAAATAATCAGAATTTAATAATACTGATTTTTAGCTCCATTTTCAGTTGGGATGGTAATTGAACATGTATGGGAAATACCTCTGCACCTCTAACATGTAGAATGGGTATAAATACTGGAATATAAATACTGGAATATATAATGTATGTATGCTATATAATGCAGCCAAATTCAAAAGAAAGAATATCTTGAGGACACTATCTTTAAGAACATAGTTATGAGAAGGTTTCGAAGCCAGATAGTTCTCAGGTGTTCTGGGAGGAAGTACATACCTCACAACTAAAGCTGTGAAGCTGAGGCCCCAAGCCCTTACTCAGTAGGTGGTTAGAATTGGACCCCCAGCATAAAGCCAGGAATGAAAAAGCCAAGTGCCATCTCTGAGTGACCAGAGAATTCTACCCTAAAGTGTAAAGCTACTAGCATTTCCGCCAGTAACCTCTGAGACTGATCAAGCCATAACTCTAATCATGAGCCCTCTTTGGGGGGTTTAATCCAGGCAGAGGACAGAATCAGAGGAATCTTGCAATGAAACCTGCTTTAATGCTATATTTTACATCTTATGGTAGAAAATAAGCAGTTAGCATAGAAATGGACCATAGGTTTCAAAATCTTTGGAATTTTGCCTGGAATCAATCATTCTTTTATTTGCCAAAACCCTGTACCAGACATAGGTCATATATATCCAACAGGCACCCCTTATTGATTTTTATAGATGTTAATTAACTGCTCCATTGTTGGCAGGCCATTTAAAGACAATCAGCTAGAAATACCAGCTGCTTCGCTAAAGTTATGAATATTTCTGAGCCTTCCACTGAGGGTCATAAAATCTTAATAGAACAGTAGCACAGTAGGGCAATGCAGCCCCGTTTAAATTTTGTAGCATGTATGTGAATACCTGTCTCTTAATTTTATCCTAACTCTTTCTGTCCATCTAGAAGAGCCACCTCCAGAACACTAACCTAAGGCAGTCGTGGCCTCTACTTGACATTCACTGAAATATGAATTTACAGTGGGCTTCTCCTCAGACGGTAATGCCTTCATCTGTGTAGAATTTTATAAGTTTACAAAATACTTTCCTAGGATAACTCGGTTCCTATTAGATAGGTAAAGAGGCCAAGATTATCATCTGCAAATGTGGAAAAGAGGTTCAGGGAGGTTTGATGACCTGTTCAAAGTTACACAGAGGAGCTGGACCTTGAATCCAGTTTCAAGTTCACCACACCAAGTGACCGTGTGCCCTCTCCTTCCAATGACCATGATCTTCGATTCTCCCTGTTTTAACACTGATTGATGCTGATTCTCCCTGTCCTGCACTTAAGAAAACAACTATAGTAGAATATACATAACATAAAATTACCATTTTAAACATTTTTAAGTGTATAGTTAAGTGGCTCTGAGTACATTTACATTGTTGTACAACCACCAACCCCATCACCAGAAACTTTCCTTCATCCCAAACTGAAACTCTATCCATTAAACAAACCCACCCCCAATCCCCAAGACCCTGGTGACCACTATTCTACTTTCTGTCTCTATGAATTTGACTCCTCAGGGACCTCATATCAGTGGAATTATATACTATTTGCCCTTCTGTGTCTGGCTTATTTTACTTAGCATAATATTTTCGAGGGTCATCCATATTGTAGCATGTATCAGAATTCCAATCATTTTTAAGGCTGAATAATACTGCATTGTATGTACATGCCATATTTTGTTTATTCATTCACCTGTCAATGGCGTCCTGAACTCTTGCCTCCTTTGGGAAATAGCATCTCAATTTTCCTTTAAGAAATTACCTCCTCCTGCCTGGTAGAAGTATTAATATGCTCTGGGTTGGGGACAATCCAAGCGACTGTTCTCTTAGAGTTTGAAACTGAACCAACAGAATAAAAATGGAATAGGCCTTTAGAAAAACACAGCTATACCCAGGCAAGGCTGCGTAGTAGTGTTGGTGACATGGAGATGTTCCACTTCTTATTAATCCCTAAGTCTACCCTTTGATTATGTGACTTACTCCACAGCAAATGTTTGATTCTGCTGCTGGAAACCAAAGAACTCTAACATTCATTAAAACCAAATGAGGGATACCCCGCTTCCACAACCTCCATCCTAGCTGAGGGCATGACTTATTTTCCCCTTAAATGTATTTAATCTTTATTTTTACATTATTTACCTATGTATATTTTGGTGACAGGATACAGAGTATAGGGAGTAAGGAGAAGGAAAAATAGAAGTGTGTTGCCGTCTATTTGCCTTAAACTTCCTTTGAAAACCTACTAATCTTTACTTTTGCTTATTTTATGTCATATCTGGGTCTAATGTATAAAGACTTCTCAGTCCCATTTCTCTCAACATACTCATTCACTCAACAAATAATTATTGAACAGCTGAAATATATCAGGCACTGGGCTAGGTTCTAGGGACCCAGCAGCAAATAGAACAGAATGTTCTCAGCTCTTCTGAAGCTTACCTTCTAGTGAGAGAGGCCAGAGGTAATTAAATAATCAGGCAAAACTGTGTAAAATTTTAACTCAGCTAAGTACTCTGAGCAACTTTGAAGAAAGATGTCACCTGGTCAGGGATGCAGAAAAGTCTTCTCCTAGAAAAAGAGATTAAAATGTGTTTTAAATAATTAGAATAAGTAGGAGTTACCTAAGGGGATTAGTAGGGTCTAAAAGAGGAAGGGTTTTGGTAGAAGAACAGACAGCAATTCTATGTTTGAAGATGGCCTGGTGTCTCTGTCTTATGAAAGTTCAGAATTTCATTTCTATTTTGCCTAATCTAATAGTTTTTACATGAATGTTCTTTTGGAAAATGCTTCAGTTTGAAGCCCAAGCAAAACAGAATAAAAATACAATATCTAATATTGAACTCACAACAGCCCTGTTAGACTAAGACTCGGGTTCGGGCTACACACCAACTTCTGCAACCCATTTCTCCTCCTTCCCTTCTTCTGTGCACACCATCCCCCTTGAACTTCATAAACAGGTTCAGCCTGGCTGGGCTGAGCATCCTGCGGGCTGAGAAAGAACGGACTTCTGGGCTCGAGTCAGTGTGGTGCTAGTTTAATCCTGACCTTGTGCCTCAGTTCTCATTAGCATGTTGCAGATCTAGTGACTGCTCCCTCTCTGGGTAATCTTCCTGGTGCTTGCATCTCTGTTGAGCATAAGGGGTTCTGCCTTGCTTTTTCCTATCTCCCTGCTGGGAATCAGAGCCCCATCCCTGAATTCCAGCAAAGCCTTGATGTCTACAACCACATTTCCTGAGGCCGTGCTCTGCTTGCCAAAGTTTGGGAAACTTTCGTGCTCTGTATTTCCCATTATAATGCCTGACCCGTAGGACAGGTGCCCTTCCACTTCCAGCTGTTTGCAGTGACCGCCACCTGACAGTCATTGCTGTGGTTCTGTTCTCACTTCCTAGCTCAGCTCTGCAACCTGTGGCACCTGCCCCAGCCCTGTGGGGACATCCAGTGCCGGGGCCTGGCCCTCCCTAGCATTCTACAATTAACCAGGCCACACCCCAGTCAGACCAGACCCTGGGCTCACCCAGAGCAGAGCCAGCTCTCCTTACTTTCTGGTCCAGGTCTCTTCACACTCCACCCAAGTCCTATAAGTAGCAAATAAAACCAGCTACGTTAACTGGGACTGTGAACTCTGATTCAGATGTGAAAATAGTTTGTGATTAGAGAGGGATTTTATTCTCATTACTCAAGGAGCACGGTCATCCTCCATGTGTATTTCCTCGGCTGGTCAGTAAACGTTTGCAATGAAGCCATCTTCAGCCCAGTGAAACTTAGGCTGTCTACAGATTGACAAAGACCATGAGCCACAGACCAAGTGTACAGGATCCGTGAGGTTTGGATCAGGGTATACAAATACATCTAACTGATCTCACCCACTTCCCTTCACTGAGGTCAGCCAGGGCCTGTGGGGAAAGGCTACCGATGGCTGCAGTCTCTCTCATCAGCAATCAAGCCCTGCTTTCCTACAGGGTGCTCTCACTACAGGACGCTCCCACCCCAGGGTGCTCAACGCAGTAGGGAAGTGAAAAGCATCAATTTTTTTCAGTACAGAGTAGCCCTGTGAAGGGGAAACACCCAGCTCAAACGCAGCCCGTGTTTCCCAGCCATCTTACAATCATTGTGGAGGCATCTCAGTGAGCGTTAGCTCATGTGCCAGGTCAGTGCTAACAATGACTAGCCAGGTTGGACTTTTCTTTTTCTGTGTTCCTGCTCCTTGACACAATTTGAAGAGACGATAAGATGAGTGTCTCCCCGTACGTCCTCATTCCCAGCCACCTGACCAGAACGAAACCACTCAGCCATTTCGTTGAAAACTGCACAGGCTGCAAAAAAGGCCAAGCCTGGAAAAAGCGCCAGAGAACACATCGTGTCTCAGGATCTGTAACCTGATACAAAGCCCCATAACCTTACCACCCCATTGCAGTACTTGGTGACAGAAATGCGTGAACAGGCCACCAGGGAGCCCTCAATGTGAGCTCTGAGTACAGGCTGTTCTGACGGTATCTGAGAAACACCTGAGGGTGAGGGAGCTGGACGGGTAGAGAATGTTGATGATGCAGATAGATATTAAAAAAAATTAAAATCCAGGGAACAGCACACTAATCAAATTACCATGTAAAACATAACAAAAATGAAAAAAGAGAGAAGGGAGGACGAGGAAGAGGGAAGGGAATGTGAAAAGGGAGAGAGCACGAGGCCTCCCAGAGCCCCTCTCGTGGCTGAGGTAGGTGTCCACACAGGCCAGGCATCACACACGCTGCCACAGCTATTGCTGCAGGCCCTCTTTCTGGTTCTATAGAAAAGTTTAACCATGTTTGTTTACCCTCACCGCCTCAACTTCGGTAGGTAGATGTCACCAAGAGTGCAACAAACCATGAAGCTGTGGATGCAGACAGTGGAGGCTGTGGGCCCAGTGCCCCTGCAGTGGCCAAAAGCAGTTCCTTGATGTCATTCTCTACAAGGAGTGTTTGGGGCTGGGACTAAGTAGTCCAACTCAATATTCTGTTTTCCAATTACCTTAAAGCTGCTTTCCAGCTACTTCAGCAGTGTCCAAACCCTGGTAACTTAACCCCACTGAGTGGACCAAGGACCCTCCCAGGCAGCCTGTCAATATTGATACTTTCCATCCACGAGAAGGCAGAGAGGGCACTGAGAGCAAAGCGGGTCTGCAATGACAGAGGAAGATCAAGCGGGATTTCGCAGGCATCGTGTGCCCGTACATCTGTCCAGTTCAGACGTGAACATCATTTCACGGCTCAAATAATGGGTGGTAGCTATCGAAATACTTGCATTTTAAAATCGCACCTTCACATTTTGAAGGTAAACCCTGCTAGAGAAAAGTAACAGTTTTGCACTTAGGCTGTAAAGGACTTGAGAAGTTTTTAAAAGAAAGAAAATTTTTTTTATAAAACATATGCGTTCAGGAATGTGATTATTTAATCCAGGAAAGCTATGTGCAGTTAAAAACTCAAGTCAAGAGTAAATACCTGAATGAGAAAACCCCACACTATGAAATAAGTATTTAACAGGCTGAGAAAGGTTAAGAGTAGAGCAGAAATTGCTGGAAGAAAAGAACGGGAAGGAGACTGAAATTCATCATGAACCTAAGAGCTCCACGGAAGACAGGGAGTGTCCCCAAATCAATCAGACTCCCAGGATCAGAGCCCACGGCTTCAGTACTCTGCCTCCTCGTGCTTGGCTTCTCAAAGGAAACAAACGATACAATTCACTCACAATCACCTCGGGTTAGGCAAAGAGATTTTAAAAAAAATGTCTGTGTAGAAGTAATTTTCTTTTACAAGTGCAATAAATTCACCAATTCCTGAAGAATGGAGTTATCCTCCAGACAAGGATCACATAATCACAAAAATGTCTTATGAAAACTATCTCTATGCTTGTAAATACGTTTCCTTTGCTCGAACTCCAGCCTGCCTCTTTCCCACCGGCCAACTAAACCCTGTGCTTTTTTGGAACTTCCTGATGTTTTCACATGAGGGAAATAACACGTTATGATAATTTCCTCCTTGCTTTACATTTTATTTTTGATTTATAGGAGTTGGCATTATTTAATTTTGCTTCTATTTTTAGCTATCTATTTTTTTTTAATTTTATTCTCCCTCACTTAAAACTGTGAATCGATGGACTCAGAATCTGCTTTTTATTTTATGCTTCATGATACGATCCTATAAATATGATGGGCATTTAAAATTACATCTTCTCAATGAATATTGAAAGTATAACACATAAATATTAGATCCTTGATGAAATCTCTAAGTTATTACTCTAAAGGTTTCTTTAAGATACAAAAATCTTGAAAAAAAAAAAAAAGTCTTCTTCTATCCTGCATTCATGACCTGAACTTCCTGTCCACTTTCTCACAGTCATGTAAAAAAAAAATTAGACTTGGTAGGCTCCTTTTTCAACAACTTTTCTATAGATCTTCTTAAAACAATGACTACCCACTGGAACGCACCTTCTTTATTTTCTTTCTTAGAATAAGCCCAGAATCCAGCAGTGAGGAATGTTCTAGCATCCACACTTTATCCTCGTTCATTCACTGCTCTCTGAATACATGGGTCATGAGTACTCTCCCATGGTTTGTAAACCCCTGGTACACAAATCATCCACCTTACTTGCCCTCCAACTGAGCATGTTTTTCTCCCAGAATATACTCACCCAAGCACAACATCCAAATACTCTTTCAGTTAGACCATAATGGATTTTTTAAGAGGTAGAAAATATATAAAATGAAGGAGATCAGAATGTGCCACCCCAAAATATACCACTTAGGCATAAAGATTATTCTGAGTTGAAAGCAACTGAGAAAGAGCAGACACATAAAGGGCCCTCTGCTTTCCTCCCATTCATATAAAAGTAGAATATAAATTCCCTTTGTGAAGGTGTCCCCAGCCTTCTCCCAGATCAAGAAGAGGAAAACAATCCAGACCATCAGAGACAGAGGCAGCATCTAAATAAGTCTGCATAAACAGACCTTACTAAATAACCCTTACATATCATTGTTTTTTTTTTCATATATTGACCTTAACACAATTTGCCATCCCTAGAAACCAAAAAAATCCCTTTTACTTTGTCTAATAACTTCTTCAAAGTTTATTGTCTTTTGTTAAAATGGTATATAAAGTTCCCAAGACTAACTGCTCATTTGAGTTTTTTTTCTGTGGAGCCCGGTGCATATAAAATTTAAAATAAAATTTGTGTGCCTTTTCTATTAGTCTGGTTTTTTGTTTGTTTGTTTGTTTAATTTCCATGCCCCAGGCCCAGAATCTAATGAAGTTAGAGGAAAAGCTTTTCCTCCCCTACAGAAATTAGATGAAGAGCATGTTCATCTCATTTTTGTTTCTTGGATATGGATTAAAGTCAAAACCTTACATTTGCCATGGTAACAGAACTGATGTGGAATAAACTTAAAGACAAAAGAAAAAAGAAAACAATGGTTTCAGGATTTTTAGAAGCTAAAAGTAGAAGTTGTAGATGACATACCTATGTTCTGGCCCCAGGGACTTTTCTGGCCCATTATGTCACCTCCTCATTAAGTGGCCAGAGTATCCTACTAGAAGATTTCATTTTATAAAATATAAATTCATTGCTTTAGTGAGTTTAATCCACTTGAGTCAGTACTTTTCTGATTTTAAATTTCTACAAAAATGTGAGTTCATTTTCCTAATCTGACTTTTTTCTTATTAATTTATCAATATCTACTCTCTTAGGTTTTCTACTACAAAGTGTTTTTTGTTTTGTTTTGTTTTAGGATTTTTTTGTGGGTTTTTTGTTGTTGTTTTGGGGTTTTTTTATTTGTTTGTTTGTTTGTTTCTGCTTCAGAGACCAGCTACATACTTTGGAAAAAATTACAAAAATTCTGTTATTTATTTTAGGAATTATAATGCAGCGGCGACATGACACAACCATTGCCTTTCAGTCACACAATGAAGCGTAGGCGTCTGGGGAGTGGTGCTCAAGGGGTCACATTTAATGAACTCTGAATACAGTGCACTGGAACAATAGGCTAACGCAGGCCACACCTGCTTGAGCAGAGGTCTGAGGCTCTGGCTTCATTCCCCACAACCTGGCCCACAACTCTTGATAGAGAAACGAGTACCTGGCATCAGGTCTAGTATTGTCTAATGATTCAGGACTCCTGGCTCCTCCTGTATTCTTGTTTCTGGAATGAATGGGCCTACTCCAAAATCAGTAAAGACTAGCATAATTATTACAGTTTGGTCGCAGCCTCATTGTAAGCAAGTGTGTTATTTCTTCAGTACACAAGACAGTTCATATAGTCATATAGTGATTTTTATTTTTATTAAATTCAGTACAGCAAACTCTTATTCAGTCCATCAAAGACTCCTATCTAGTATCCGTAGAGATAAAAGAAATGCCGGCATGCATCTAATACGCAAAACATTCCCTGACTTTAAGGAGACTGTACTCTGTGGAAAATGGGAGAGTGTTGGGACTCATTTTCAGAGCTCTGCATGGGAAGCATAGAGATGACTCATATATGTTTCAAAATATATAAATCATTAAAAAAGGAAAAACAGGTCTGGGCCACCTTAAGATCCTTCAGAGCTTGAAAATTAAATGTTTCATTCTGTATGGTTGACCTCTAAGACAATCAAAATAGGACATGATAAATTATTTCTGCCAAGATTTAAATCATTTTTCCAAAATGGGTTAGCCAAGACAGAAGGAGGTGCTTTCTGCAGCCAAAGGGAGGTGAATGGGAGCAAGAGTGTGTTGAACAGTGCCAGGTAATCATTGCATTTATTTAGGTTTCTGCAGCTATCTGGCCCTGTGCTTACAATATCACAAAGCAGAAACAGCAATGCTCACCTCATCATGCCACAGGATGTTATATTCTTTCTATAAACAATACAGTGCAGAGGTTCAGGGAGAGTGAGAAGTCTGACCTGAAGCAACTTTTCCACTACTTATCATTTTTTGACAGTTACAAGAAATCAAGAGAAGGAATTTCTTGACTAATTATTTCTAACCTTAAAGTTCATGGAGTTAATCTCAAGATTAGGATGCACTAAATACATCCTGAGGAAAGGGTGCAGTACATTATCTGTAAATACTGTCCAGGAGAGATGAACTCTCTCCCTTTATTTAGGATATCAGAGGAAGGAGCAGAAAGAAGTGAGTTTAGTCTTCTCAGCTCAGAGTAAATGCTTCAGTAAGCACTTTACATGGCATCTACCTAGAACAGGGCAATAGCCATCCTGATGATGGAACTCAGTCTGATCACAGACCGCTATCTAAGCCTAAGTCCAGGGCAGTGGCGGTGAGATCCCATATAGTTATATATAACCCCTCAGAACTGCTTACTATGAAGTGGGAGAGTGCATTTCCCTGATGATAACCTAAAATGAATGCAGAAAGGACTCCATTTTGCTCTCTGAAACATTAAAGAAATAGTTTAAATAGCCCGGGAGAGATAAATATGCTGATACTCAAGTTTTAACTTATCTTGATGATTCTCACATGCTATGATTTCTGCATGAAAATCAGATTTCTCCTGTTGAGACATTTGGGCGCTCTCGCTGTTTATCTCCCAAAGGCAGAGCTTGAGATCTGGTATGTGGACACCATGATGAGATGTTGCCGTGATAGCATTTTGTGGGGGCGCAGGAGTCTGCTCCCACACAGGCAGTCAGCAGCTGGTGCTGTCGAGGCCCCGCGGCTCGTGCTGTCACAGAAACGACAGGGAATCAGACTGCTTTGCTCACACCACCCCCGGCAGCCCAACCGCCCCAACAGGAGCACCACCATGCTTAGAATCCTCCATAAAAGGGGTTTCCACTCTCTTCCTCCAGTCTCTATTTCTGAGTTTAAAATATTAAAATAAGACACTTCTATGAGTGTATTCTTTATACAGAAGAGAAGTTTCTGGAAAGAGGGTAACGTACAAAAACACTGATACTGATAAATGAAGTACTTCTAATTTTTCATCTAAACTCAAACTGTAATTAAGAATCTGTTTTCCCCCATATTTTGTCCTCAGTGGAGACAGAGGCCAGCTGCTAACTCTCTGTGGGCGGAAACTCCAGAATTTTCAGTTATTGTTCATTGTCCTTAGAATACCTCTACCTCCGTGATGCTTGTGTATTTCTGGACCTCCAGTCCCGCTTAGAGACATTATTTGCTGTAAGATGTATAACAAGCCAGTTGACCTCTTTGTGCCTCAGTTTTCCATTTGGGAGCAGGGAGAGATCCACACAGGGTGTTCTCAAGACCCATGGCAACTCTGCCTTGTTATGATTCAGTGACTCCACCAGCCCCTTAATAATCCAGGGACAAGTTTCAGTGCTTTGCTGGAAATTGAGTCACACTGGAATGGTAATTATAAGATGAGGTTGGAATATAATATCTCCTGAAATAAGATTGGACTGAGGAATGGGGATGAGGAATGCAATGCAGTGTGTGATGGGAAAGCATAATCAGAGCGCAGAGATGGCATATTATCAGCCAACAGACAAGATTAGGCAAATTCCTGAAGCTTAATGAATGGCCAGCTGCCTTCGGAAATACGACTCTTCCCAGAAGAGCTGCCTATCATATGTTTGGCAGAAGTCTCAGGATAGTGATGCCAATAGTTTGCACAGGCCCTGGGTGAGTCAGCATTGACTGGGGTGCTGACAGATGTGGCCTCAGAGAGTGACAATGTAAACGCTCAGAACTATTAGGCTGATGAACACTGGGACACATTCCAGAGGCTTGCTATAGACACCCATGAACCAAGTGTCTCCCTAAAACTATACCCTGAAGCCTTCACCTGCAAAGCCTGAAGTGAGGGGCTTGCCCCTGGGGTATCCCGAGGGTAGATTCACCCACCATTAATGGGGTCACAGGCAGCTGCAGGCACCTTCAAGAAAAGGACACTAGAAATTCCCAGGAGATAAGCAAATTTAAAGCTAAGAAGGACCACAGCTTTGGAGTTTTTTTTAGAAGTCAGGTCTCAGCTGTAGGAGAATATTCAATAAGGATGAAATTATCCTGGACCTGCAGGCCTCTCACACTCCCTGTGCAGGCAGGAAGAGAAGCATAGGCACAGTGGGAGGAGGATTCTCTTGGGATCAGCCTCTCTAAGACCTCCTGCTAAGCAGACCAGCAGCACTCAGGGCACTGGAGGGCATCCTCTTCCCATGACCCGACCTGGGGCAGGTTTCCCAGATTCTCTCTCATCAGGCAGGCTAGATCTCCTAAGACACCAGGGGATCACAGATCTCTCAAGGCAATCAGGGGCCAGAGCGCTGCAGACCTAGAATGCCCTCAGATAACATGGAGCACATCCTTCCCCATTCCCACATGTCAGAAACATCTCAGGAGTTTTTTTTTTTTTAAATACAGATATTATTATTTATAAAAGGCTGTTCATAACATGTTAACAGAATAAACTTAAAACATATGGAATGATTCAAATAAAAGTCTTTTTGTGTTATGCTAAACACCCCTCCCTCATCCTTGGTGCTACTTCCCAGAAGTAACCATTTTGAAATAGTTCTGGTTTTAGTTCTTCTGTACCACAGAACTAACCTATATGTTTGTGTTCGGCCTTATCAACTTCTAATAATATTTGTTAGTTTCTACCATGAAAGGCCTGTGAACTTAGTATGCTTCCCTACCTCGCAGCCCATCTGTATTTCACCTTCCAATTCTTATGAGTTACATCGACATTTTGAAACCTCTAATTTTAAGATATCTAATGGTTACATGCATAATTTTAAATAACATGCACAAATCCCTATTTCTTGATTCATCAGTTTCTGACATTCTAGAACTGCTCCCTATTCTGTGAGATGAGGAAAGGAGTTCACAGCCTGTAGCTTTGGCCCCCAGCCTTTCCTCCGCAAATTGTCAGCTGATTAATATCATTATCCAGGCTTGTAACCTTTGCACTTTGTTCTATAACTTTAAGTTAGTTTTCTGTACTTTGTCTATAGCTTGACTTTAAAAATTGAAAACCGGTAAGACACATTCAAAATATTAAGATGATATAAATACTAATTGCAGAAATATGATTTTATGTTATCAAAAATATCCATCCAAGAAATGAGGGGAAAATGAACTACCTCTACTTATAACCCTTCTGTTTTGCCAAGTCATGTCACATTTCAGTTTGCTTCATCTTGTTATGACTTCTGAATAGCTTTTTGCTTCCTTTATTCTAATAGATAAACATACACATTTCTTTTACATATAAGATTTTCTAGATTATTACACATATTTTTAAAAATCAATGTTCTTTAATCACCACCTCCTGTCTTTTCTGTTCTAATCTGGGCCAATTGCCTTCTTGACTTGTTTTACAGCTAACAACTTGAAATTTCTTTTCATTTTATTCGTGAGGTAGTTTTTCTATTTGTTGAATTTATCTTTCCTTTTCTTGCATTATGTTCCCAAGTCATATCAGGAAGAATAAATAGAAGAAAATTTCTGAATCATTAGATATCTTACTTTGCCTAAATTCTTGAGTATCAGTTTGCTGGCTATGAAATCAAAACAATTTTCCCTTAGAACTTTAAATCTTGCACTATTGTCTTCTAGCACCAATATTATTAATGCGAAGTGTGATGACAATCTTATGCTTCTTTTTTTTTGTAGGTATCCTGTTAATTTTCTCTGCAAGCTTTATGCTAAAAATTTTTTAACTTCAACAGAATAGTTCTTGGCACATGGTGAATATTTTCCATATGAAAATCTCTCAGCTTAGGGAAATTATCTTTTATTATTTATTTAATTATTCATCTTTGTTCTATCACCTTGGATTAGTTGCATATTAATAGCTTTCTAGGTCTATCCTCCATCTCGGCTTCTTTCTGATATTTTTTCTTTCTGTAATCTTCTACATGCTGAGCTATTTTCTCATCTTTATCTTCCAGATCACTATTTTAGTTTTAATCCATATCAATGATACAGTTCTATTGATTTTTAAAATTTATTTGTAAAAACAATTTTCAAATTTTTAAGACCTCTTTCACACTCTTTGCTTGCTCCTTTTACATAGTAGCCTATTCTTGTGTATAAACACTCTATCCTCTTAAATCTCTCTGAGAGGATAGGGCGTTCATATGTAAATCAATTTTCAATGTCTTCTTTATCTGCTTCTCACTTGTTTAGCTGCTCTTTCACACATTTTGGTGCTTCTCTTTTCTCAAATATTGGATGAGCCTTGATTGATTACTCATATTTTTGATTAAAAGAAAAACATACTATATAAATATTTCCTGCTTATGAAATAATGAACATCCAAGTGCCCATCATTCAGCTTAGAAATAAAACTTTACAAATATAATTGAAACTCTTGAATCATTCTCCCACTTTTCTTCATTTCAGTTCTGAGCACAGCATGGCAGGGGGCCCCACTGCTATGGAGGCCCTGCTCTGGTGGGGCCTCCATCCTGGTGTGGGCATAGGCCAAATTGGCACCTTTACCTGATGTGGGACTGGAACTATACTCACTCACATGGATAGACTAGAAAAAGATAAAGAAAGTTCTAACTGTAGTTGAATGGTGTATAAGATATAACTAAAGGTCACAATGCCCTTCAAATATCTGAGCTTCCAGAACAAGTCATTTCTAACTTCTAATTTCATTACTAATTATATTCTGAAAATATATCTAGGTAATACAGTATAACTAACTATTAAGAGAAATAAATTATGTAATGTTAACACAGTGACTCAGAGATAATGACAGATATTTATTAATAATGGTTGTAGAAATGACTCATTATAATAATGATACATACATTTATATGGAAATGTTGAAGTCACAACGATACATGTTCTAAACCTGAGAGTTATAGAAAAATAAAATAAGTAGAAAAATAATCCTTAAACTCAGAATTATAGAAAAAGAGACAAGTAGTACATCAAATGCAGGGTAAATTTTGAAACAACATTTTGGATTCCTGCTTATCATTTATCATCTGAGCATTCTGCTGCAGTATTAGATTAGTTAGCACTCCACTGCAGAACTATATTCAATATAGAGCTATACATTTGCCATGTAAAAATAAAAGAGGCAATGTTATTTTATTATTGTTTGCTTCAATTTGTAGAACACTTAGTAAGCCCTGAAGCTGAAGACGTTTTAAAAATAGAACATTTGATACAGCTTTATACTCCCCGCTGCTACACCTCCTCCCCTAGCAGAGACAGTGATCTCAAGTTTTCCCAGAAAAACCCTAGTCTAGTTTGTGGGTAGAGACTGAAATAGGTCTGGACTTCTCTATCTGCCTAGCCTCTTGCTCCTTTTGAAACAACCCATCTACATTAACTAAAAGATGCCAAAGGGCGCATCCTGTGTGAATAAAGGAAGCTAAGACAAAGGTCTCCAGAGGCTTCTTCTGGAGGCAGTTTCAAGACCTGTCAGTGATTCCAGCAGTGCAAGGCATGCTCTGGCTTTAGATTATTGCATCTAACTGGAATTACATGATTATCTCTTAGAAGCTCTTGGGATAATCAAATATGAAGGGAAGTGTCAGTTTTCAAATTGTGAACTTATCAAAATTTGTAATGTGTAAGATGACTCAAACTGAATTTATTTTCTAGAGAAAATATCACTGGATGATAGAATATCTCCAATAGTAGCTCAGAAACTGAGATTTTCAGTAAAATATATATTTTTTAAAAACCTTGTGATTGATAATATGCTATAAAATGAATTGTTATTATAAAACATTTTTTTTAAGAGGAGAGAGCAGAGAATAGTATTTAGTAGCTTTGTACCTAAAATCAGAGCAGAGAGAAGAGTGGGCTGGGGAGCCCACCTGTTCAAATGACTCATTAGCTAAAAGGATGTTCTGTGCCTCAGTTTCTTCATCTGAAAAATAGGATTAACACTGCTACCTATTCATAGGATTAAATAAAATACATAAAATATTTAGCATAATGCCTGGTATGTAGTAAGTCTTTTGAACGTTAGAGGCTGTTGTTGCTGAAGATGGTGGCAATACAATTAATTGTATTATATTGCCACCATCTTAAGTCTGACGAATCTGTACAGTGTCAGAGATTTCTACAAACTTAAGTAAAGGATCTGCCCTTTATTGGCTGACTAATAAAGATATATTTCTCTTAGTGGGCATTAGTCTCTGCAGCTGAAAACAAGATTCTTCTAGTACCAAAATCTATGACTTGTTTTGGGAGGAGTCATATCAGGTAATAAATTAAAATGACCTTAAAGACCCAGAGATCATCAATGGCTTCTCCCATGGAGGCCACCACTAGTCATGCCACCAACTGAGGACCATGTAATTTGGATCGTGGGTGCCGGCACTTTTGAAATGCCACCTGCAGTACGCCAGAGGCAGAACCCTTTCTGATGGGAACATTTACCTACAGAAATTCTTGCCACTTTTAATCTACGTCATTCTATTAAGTGGATTTTTCTTTCTCACTCTTCCGGTGGTTATCTCCTATGCTGACTTCTCAAATTTATTCATTTCATGTAGATGTTGCTTTAACCTGGACTACATTTGTGTATTTATATTCAACATTTTTAGATTCTGTATTCAGAGACAATTTTCCAAAAATTTTCCAATTTTCCATTTGAAAACGTGGATGAGAGTTATGCCTTGCACTGGGCTTCCCTCCAAATAAGAAGTCTTTCTGTAACTTCCATTGCAGAGATTCACTTACTTTCTCCAAATGAGCTTGACTTATCAGAGCTCCCATGCTGGCAGATGGGTTGAAGGGAACACCAACTTTCCACATTCTGGTAGCTTCTACAAACCTTTTTAAAAATTCACTATAGATGCTCTTCTGGACAAAGAGCCTGCTGGTGCAGAGGCAGATTTCACCCTGCCAAGAATGACACAGGGGACAATGACAAGATTGGAAAGCACACCTCATGTATAGATCACATTGTACTTCTGAGCCCCTACCATAAGAGATAAATATATATATACACACATATATATATATACACATATATATACACATATATATGTGTGTGTGTGTGTGTGTGTGTATATATTTCTAAACCATTTTCTCTATAAATGACTGTGAGAGAAATAATTACGATTATAATGATCATAAAAATAATTATTTAAAAATGTTTTTTGTTCTACATTGATAAAAAATTATTTTGGAAGGCATTATTATTGCCATTTACATAATTTACAGGTAAAAGAGATGAAAGTTTCAAAGGTTATATAAATTATTTGAATAGGTAAATAAAGATATAGCTCATTCCACTCATCTTTCTGTCTTCCGAAGCTTTAACTCTTTGACTCAAATCTTTGTATTCTGCTAGAAATTAAAAAAAAAAAAATACACCCTTTGGTCTACAGCCATGCCACCCTGAACAAGCCTGATCCAGTCTGATCTCAGAAGCTAAGCAAGGCTGGGCCTGATTAGTACTTGGATGGAAGACTACCTAGGAAAACCAGGTGCTGTAGGCATTAAAAAAATAAATAAAATAAAACAATGTATGATGGAAGCTTTAAAGTGTTGCCATCATATACAACTTTTAAAAATATATAAAAATAAAATAAAATAATAAAATACACCCTTTAGAGAAAATCATCCAGTATTTACGCTCACCTGCTCCATCCCAGGCACTATTGTGGGCATTGATGTTAAAACACTGCCCAGAAGTAGGCACAGTGGCCCTCATCATGAAGCTTACAGTGTAACATATCTTATCCCATGTTCTGAATTCCTTGAGGACTCTGATGAAAAGTATGGGCCCCAGGAAAAGAACTGTCACACAGTTTCAGGAGAGGCAAAGTTTTCTGAATCTCATCCATGATTCTAAGGTAAGAAACTAGTTCTAGACTGGTTCGGGTATTTATTTCTAAGTATGAGGATGCATTTATGATGTTTTGGGGAGGAGAATAAGGTTTTTTGGATATAGGACATTTAGATAGCAAAAAGAAACTGGGGGCAACTCTGTGAATATAAGTATGGAGAAGCTGGGAAAAGCAAAAATCAATCATTTTGCCCATGGCTGGTCCCTAAAAAAAACTGTGTAACTCACAAAGAGGAGCTTGCTGAACAGAAGCTGTGACTCTACAAGGCCACAGACTGACATTGAGATTGAACAGATGGTCAATGGAATAACATGATATAACGATTTGGGTTGACCTAGTCACTCTCGGCTTTGTACTGTGATGAAGCAGATCCAGTGTGACAGGATCACAGAATTAAAACAAACAAACAAACAAACAAACAAACAAACAAACAAAAAACCCAGAAGACATACCTGGTTGGCAAACCTGGACTCAACAGTGGTTGGAACACACTCCTCCAGGTTGGCATCCTCAAAAACAATGGCAGGATTCTTGGCCCCCAGCTCCAGCAACAGCTTTTTGCACTGGGGTGCGCCGAACTGGGTGATGCACTCAGCCATGGGGCTGGCTCCCAGTGAAGGAGATGAGGGGCACGTCCAGGTGGGACACCAGGGCCTTGCCTACCCTGGGCCCTTTTCCGAACACAATATTTACACCTGGTGGAACACCCGGATGGGAAACAGTATCAGTGAAAGTAATTCTTCTTAGTATGTTGAGGACTTCAGGTTACATGGAGATTCTCCTTGAAAGTCCAACTAATTGAATGGGGGAGGCTGTCTCTGGTTTAACAGCAAAGCAAAGACTATAGCATCACCTCAGTCTAGAGTACAACCAAGGTGGGATTTCTCCAGGCATTTTGCCTCAGAACATTCTACATAATTCATTCCCTAAAACTGACTAGGCCTCAGAGGCTGAGGATGCAGAGGTACCCTCCAAGCCCTCTGAGGGAGGAGAGCCCTGCTCCAAGCTGGCATCACACTCATCACAATTGGGTGTGAAAATGTTAAGTAGAGGGGAGAGTAAATGCTGCATCATCCGGAGAAGAGACGTACTGTCTTGGACCAGGGTAGTTAAGGAGGGCTTCCTCAGGAAGATAAGTTTTGAATTGAAGGTCCTGTACCCCATGATATAGAAGCACCATTACACTCCAGGTCTGATTTAAAAGACCAAGAACAACCAAAAATAGATGCCCCACTCTTTTCTATCATAAGACCCTCTTAACCTAGGTCTGCATATGTTTACTTACGTGTTCTATGGATTTACCTGTTTATTTCTTACCTGCCACTAGAAAGTATACTAGCTAGGGGAAGAAATAATATCCGTGTTTTGCTCTCCATTGTATCTGCTGCACATAGCCTAGTTTGCCATAGGGAATTAATGCCAGTAAAAGTGTACTCACATTTATTGGGTGCTTACTGTAGGTCAGTCATTGCTATGAGTGATTTACAGCTTTTAGGCCTCCCACCAACTCTATTAGGTAGGTAGTATTACTATCCTCACTTTACCCAAGAGAAAATTGAGGCGGAATAAGGTTAAATGACAACCAGTAAAAGGCAAAACTGTGTAGAAGGTCAAGAAATAATTGTTAAGTAAGAGAATGAATGAATGAATGTTTAGTGTACATTATCCACCTTACAAATGGTGCTTGATTTCAAGAAGCTTTAAGTGTTCAGAAAGACAACCTGTGTGCAGTGCGTTGTGTACATATGTCATATGGTTTGCCTGGAAGTGGTTGAGTTTATTCCCTCTATTTCTTCAGGCTTGAATTTTGTAGGGGCAGAAATCCTCCAGTATAAAGTTTTTAAACTAACTTCCTGCTCCTAGTACCTTTCCCTTGCTTCAAGTTAGATGTTCTCTCAATAGAAACATACTCTCTTGGATTAAAACCATCTCTTCAAAACTATGCTTTTAAAGTATAAATAATAATATTGCACTGATGATCATCCAAAACACCTTCCCACAAAGCCTTAGCCCAGTCACCCTGAGGTACAACCAAGGCTCCATTCAAGCGAGGTCCCAAAAAGGTGGGTGGGAAGATTCAACAAACCATGATAGTATCTGGCAGAGCCTCACTTCTCATGGCCTCCCCCTCTACACTCAGTGTGCATACTTGTTGAAATCCAGTTTAGGTTGGTTCTGGATCATAAGTCACTACCAGATGAGGGCAGGCCAAGAACCAGGCACCATGAGAAAGCGGCTCAGTCCTGAGTTGGGGCAAAGAAGATGCTTGGGGGAGCGGTTCTCCCTGTGGTTGATGGGAGGAAAGCAAGGACAAGTTTCTCACCATTGGCAGGATGGGACCCTGCATCTCCATCAAATACTGGGTATGTGGATATTTGTCTGATGCTTGGATAGGGGGCTAGAGGCCAGGAGACTCTTGGGCTTTATAAATTTCAAAGGCAAAAAATGAACTGAATCACTTGAAATGTTTACAGTAGCATTTTAACAGAGGGTGGAAGAAAATATAGAAACATCACATATTTATCACCACAGGAAAATGAGCTTGTTTCAGCAGGCTAATGGCCTTCTACACAACGGCATAATATTTTGATGGCATTTCCTTGAGCTCCGATGTTAATTCATGAAGAGCTATGTACTGGCCATTATTCCTCAGTATCATTTTGCCATTTGAAGAAGGCATTAATGAAAATTTTTTAGAGACATCTGATCTCTACCTTAAGAAATTCTAGTTTTAAGATAAGGAAGACAGTTTAATCAGTAAATAACATTCAGTAAAATTCAAGATAGGTGCTAACAGACAATGGAGGGAACAAGGTCCCATCCAATGCTAGGATGTGGCAGGGTGACAAGAAGTTTAAGCTTAAATGGAGCAGAACAAAACCTAATAGGAAGGGCCAGAAAACCCATCAGTGGAGACTCTAGGAATGAGGGCAAACATTTGGTGCCCCAAAGAAGAAAATGAATATTCCAGAACTCTTAAAGAGGTATTCGCCACATAATTTTTTAAATGATTTTATTCTAAAGTAAGGTCATCCATCTGAACACTCAGGACCAGAGGAGCTAGCTTCTTAAATATCCTGAATGCATTAGCAGGTGACTTTAGCTCTCTTTTCCCTACACTATTTTCTCTCGCAGTGCTCTAAGGCAAGATTATGTAGATGTGATTCATGTGGTAGAGAATCTGGGGGCTTAGAAGCTGCAAGTTGAGCATTGCACTCTCGGTGTTCATTGGAGGAGGAAAGTTTGGCAGTGCTAGCCTCGGGAGAGAAAAGGTGAAGGACTGCCTTGATGTCATAAGCTTAGTCATTCACAAAAAGTAAGATCAATGCTGTGCAAATAAATAGAGACATAAAGCTTTCATGTAGACCAAGTACTGGGGTATAAGATCAGAGAGCGTGGTTAAGAGAGGGAAATTATCGCAGATCAAGATGAGGTTCATTTTAGGAGAGAGTATTCTCTGGAACATGACTCTGCAGCATCCCCACCACCACTACCTCCATGGCATCCTCCCCAACACAGGTCAAAGCAGGAGTTAGGTCTCATTTCTATCTCACTCAAGAGAACCTGCAGTTAAAAGGCAGGAAAGAAATGCTTTGGACCTTTGCAGACACTAGAGACTCAGTTTTGTAAAGACTGTGATCAGATCGTGATCTCTTGTGTAAGGGAGGGTTAACACACTCCGGGACATGGAAGGGGTAGGCACGTTCATATCATACACCCTCCTGAGGCCTAGGGCATCCACAGACATCATCCCAAAGACCTAGAAGAGGTCTTGTTCCTCTTAGCACATGGGGTAATGAGCAGCTAAACCAGAATCTTAGGGCCCAATGCTCTTTGCTAACAGGCATGGTTTAACCTGCCATCCTGGAGTAAAGAACCAACTCAGCTTTCCTAGAAGCCAATATGAATGTTTTTGTTTTGAGAGTAAAGGTATCCAGGAGAGAGAGATGGGCTCTTTCTAACTACCCACTCAAGGGATATGGGTGAGCCCGGCAGTATCTTCTCTGTGGGCTTGAAGGAAGCAGGCATGGCAGAGACTGGCAGAGACAGAAAGACAGCCTCTTTCCTGCCACCTCCCCATTATTCCTGACCAGGTTGTGCAAAGACACAGCAGAGGGACCTAACAGCAAGGGGCTTTCCCATTGAGGATAAGCTATGGCCCCCTGCCTGTTACCTTCCAACTCTCCTGCAGCAGCAGGCGGAACACCCTAGAACTAAACCAGGCATGCACCCTAAACGTGGCCATTACAATACTAGCAAAGAGAGGACATGCAGCCACATTATATCTGCATCCAAGTAAGAGTTCCAAATGCAGGGAAAACTGAAGGATGTAGCATCTCAATTCTCTCAAAAATAGACACTTTCTCTCAGGTATTCTATAGTTACACAAACCAGAGAACTGCTTAGTAATAGTCTTACTTTCATCAACGTTAGCTTGTGATTCAAACGTAAGATTTAACATCGACTATTGAGGACACTCTCTGGAGCAGGCTGGAGTCTGATTTGTTCAGGTTCTTAAGCCTGCCATTGTACTCCTCTTGCATGCCCTCTTCCTGCTGTACTGACAGCCAAGCCCTGCAGAGAAGAACTGTGCAGCAGCAGCACCATCCTGGGTTCAAGAGAGGAAGCCGTGTGAGCAAACCCCATGGATGAAGGGCATTTCTCAGAAAAAGATAAGGGGGACAAAAACCAAAGACAGCACTGGAATCTACTTTGCTGCTGAGCAGATTTCTATCCAAAATAACCTTTCAGATGTCAGTGACCCCAAGAGAACTGAAGCCTACAAAACATATACCCCCAAAGCCACTCCTGTGCCTCCCCCAAACTCTAACACCTAATTACCTGCTTTCTCCAGGAGTTTGCACATCATCCACGCAGTCACTGAAGTCAGCTTGCTGGGCATGGCTATCACAGCCTTGCCAGCAGCAATCGTGGGTACAATATTCCAGGTCAGCAAGTAGAGTGGCAAATTCCAGGGACAGATCAGAACAGCTAACAGAGGAGAGCAGAAGCTTTGCCACCAAAGACATGCCCCTCAAAGCAGGCCTGCCCGATGGGATGTATTAAGGTAGAACTCCTTTATGCTGCATGAAACTTAAGCTCCAAAACACCAAACTTTGCTTACTTGTAGCCAATTGCAGGGAAATCATTTTAAAATGTATTACAGACATCACCGCCTTTTGAAACTACAATCCATACAGTTTACTCATGTTCATGATAGTTTCCAAAATATTTATGAACAGCAGCAGTATGAGTTCCCAGGCTTAAAGCCTGTCACATGTCACTAAACAGCTTCAGAATGTGATGTGATGACTTTTGAGATTTATGGACTGCTTCTTACATTTGTTTAAACTTCTCTCCCCTCATCATTAAACTGCCAGCTACTATTTCTTCAAAGTTTCTCCATCTCTGTTTCTGATCTTTGTGGATTGAGACATAAAATCTCTAGCTTTTTACAGTTATTTGTAAAATAAGAAAAAATAGGTTTTGAGACTGCAAAATCCAGAGTATTATTGCATTAAAAAATTATCTCTAGGTTCTCAGTTGTATCCTAACCAGATAGGTTTACTAGGTAAGTAATAAAACCAACATCTAGAATGCGTCTTCATGTAATATTCTCAAACTGTCCAGACTTCCAACCATAAAACCAATTTTTAAAAATTACCTTATGAATAAGTAAATTGATTAACCTTATTTTACAATCTGCCCTCCAGTCTGTGCTATAAAAATAAACATATTTTATATTATTACATTTCCTACTGAAAAATCTTTTCTTTAGGAGATAACAACATTTTTGTGGAATAATGTATTAGCATACTTCTTAGGAGGATGTTTGAGCTTTTCATAATGCCTTGAAAATACCATTTCCAAAGCGTTCAAATAATAAAAGTGGTAAAATGTCCCATTTTCTTTTTCTTTTAACTTATATTCTGTCATGAAATGTAACTAGTAAAATAAAATTTTTTTTCTAAGAGAAAACAGTGACATCTAGTGGATATTTGGAGTCATTGCAGATATTCATATGTCCTTGAAGGGCAGGAAGCAAAGAAATGAATGAGGGAAGTAGATGATTCAGTCAACAGTTATTTACCATATAACTGGGCCTGTTCTAACTGTCCTACACTTATTAATTTGACATAAAAATATATAAATAAATAATCAAACTATTCTCCCAATTTTTCAGATAAGAATACTAAAGAACACAAAAGTTACATAACTTGCCTCAGACATATTCAAAATCTATGCTCTTAACCATAACACTCCCTGGAAATAAACTTTTTTTTTTAATTACAAGGGGAAAAATATTCTGGTTTGTGAATTTACTCTCAGCATCATTCTTTCTCTGTGATTTCCCAAGAACAATGTTCTAGGAATCAGTAGGGGATTGCACACAAAGAAAATAAACCAGAAATCAATTTTTAAGGCTAATTATATTTCAGTCAAAGTAGAATAAATCAGCTCCTTTCTTTTCTTTAGTCTGTTCTTTTAGATCAATTATACAGAACTGACTCAGCATCAATATGTACAATTGTGGTCCAAGGTTTCATAGAACAGCACCTACCAATTTCCACAGGGGCCCAGATGGTATAGTACAGTCAGCCCGTGGTCCCTCTGTGTGCACTCTGACGTGTGGTGCAGGATGGAGGAGGCAAAGAAACGGAAGTTCTGTACAGACTGAAGAATGTCCATGGTTCTTGCCAGTGTTATGGTTTTCCCTGTAAGAAGTCAACAATAGCAAGCACTGTCAGTGTATTTCTCCATGGACAGTGGAGACACTTTATCACACACATACACCAACTCACACTGAAGTAACCTCTGTTTCTTCAGTTTGGGATGGTCGTCATTTGAATATACAGTGTTGATTATGGTTTAACAAAACCATGAAATAATTAGATATGAGGTTATATGATGAAGTGTGGGGGGGTTAATTTGTGTCACAGAACCTTTGTTTTGTTGACTGAAAAATTCATAGGTATCATGAATTTGCCAGATTCTACCACTTCACTCACACCAGCTCTTTCAATTCAAAATCACAAGCTTTATACATGCTATAAAGAGGTTGAAATGGTGGGTGTTAAGACAGCTGTATTTGCACATCACCAAAAAAATCACTTTGATAAACATGTGATATATATTAAATGTCTCCTAAATATGGCGGAGTGTTTAAGATGGACATGTGGCAGAACAACTGATGGGGACCCCTGACACAAGATGCTGTGTGCACTTGATCACCCATATCATACCCCATATTATACATCCCAGCCCCTGGATTGAACAAAAAGAGATACCTAGGCTTATCTGGATTGTTAGTTATCTTTAGTAATGCAAGGAGACTCTGCAGTGTCCAAAGTATCAGCAGGAAATATTTTCTTAAGAGCTTGGAGTCTGGCTGCTTCCTAACTCTAGACTGGTTTACAGCACACGTATAATTTTAAAAGATATTATTACAGCAATTTACAGAGATTTATTACCTTACCTTTACCTCTGAGAGGGAGTTTAAAAATTGGGTAGCTGTGTTGGGAGTGGAATAATGACATCTCAGATATCTTTCTAAATAACTTGCCCGTGAAACTGCTCTTCAAATTACCTTTGCTTTGGAATTCTCCACCTAGAATTGGTGCAAGATTACATGATCAACCCTAGTTCTCTCTCTCACCCCAGATCCATGCCCTTTGACATACATACATCTTTGCAATTCTTTCCACCAAACAAAGTGTATTTATTTCCCTGCTTCCTGAACTTCGGTTCAGGGATGAGTCACTTTAGCCATCAGAATAAGGCAAAAGCCTCAGCCTCTGCCATGAGAAGCACATGTTGGGGCTGTTGGCCTGATGGTTCCAGGAGGTTAGGTAACATGAGGAAAGGGCCCCGTTCCATCTATTACAGTTAAGAGGGAAGATATCATCTGACAAA
>PVKZ01006910.1:7321-28773 GCA_004027375.1 Macroglossus sobrinus | reverse complement strand
GTCAGCTCGACCAGCCTGCACACGCCCCGCCCTCCACCCTCACCAGTTGAATGCATCACGTCTCGATCCCTTTCCCATATGCTTTAGCGCACACTCAGAAACATGGGCAGCAGATGGTCTGGGACAAAGAGACCGACCGACCGAGCAGAGCGCGGAAAATCTTGCTCTGAAGGAGGCGTCTCCAAACCCATCACCTCCAGCCTGTGACCGGATGGGAACGTTTTAAATGATGGAGTGACTTGAAACACAAGTAGCTTATCCTACGTCATCCGCAGGCAGCAGATACGGACGGCCCTTCCGTATTACAATATCTGGAATAAGAGACTTAACGTTTATCTTACGCTGTTCTGTTTCCTAGCTCGAAATAACCACAGATCTCCTTAATGTCAAAAAATACTGAGGCAATGAGAGAGCGATCAGCGGCTCCCAGAGGTCCTGCCTTTCAGGAATCAGACACCCGTATCTCACGCGCAGCAGCAAAACAGGAAAATGTTCTGCGTTTGCAAATACAATCACCGTCCTTTAGATAACCTCTATTTTAATATAAAGAACAGGAGGGCTATTTATGCCGCTACTTCTGTCTGTGTAGACACCAAAGCAGCCAGATTAAGGGCCTTGGAGAAGTGCGTCCAGTGAGACGGTAGCAGTGCCTACGGCAGGGAGACGGTGCACGTGTCACCGTTCTGTGCGTGGATACAGTTTTTTAAAAGCGGGCGGCTCTGGAATAGAATAAAAGTCAGCAAAAGCCACGTGAGAGAAGAAACGAGAACTCAAGAGAGAGAAGCGGACTCAGACACCCACGCTTTCTCCCATCCCTGATGTGGACTCAGTTCCGTGAAACAGGGACATTCATCTGAAAGCCCAAATGCGTATCCTTAACGTGGTCACGTGGCAGGTAACTCAGAATGAATGAATGAATGCGTTGGCAACAACGGGCACTGCCCTCGTAAAGCCACGTCGGCGGGCAGCGCGGGTGTGTGTTCTCTGAGCCGGGGAGGAGAGTGGAACCGAGTGAGTGGCAGGAAGCCGCTCCGGATGGCCTGGGCACACAGCTCAGGGCCAGGCTGCCTGTGATTAGGAAACTGTAGCAGTGACCAAACCCCACCACCCGTGTGCTCTGTCTGGGTCCCTCCCCACGCTCCAAACTGCTCCTAGGAGCTCAGCGCAAGGATGAGAGGGCAGTGGCCTGCGGGGCAATGAGCCTGACTACTGTCCCCCCTACAAGTCTCAGGAAGAGGCCTGAACTCACACACGGCTGGCTGGTCGTTCTCCACCGGCCCCCCACAGGAAGAGAAACGGACGCCCCCGCTGGAACAGCATCGCGGACACACCGGAAAGGCTCTGATGTCACCAACTCTTGCTCCGCCACGGGTCCTGCCACTCAGGTAATGCTCCTATCATAACACGTGTCCACAGCCAGCAGGTTCATGGCACACGCAGAGGCAATAAAGCAAAGATCGTGCATCTCCTCTACATTTTCAAATAGAAAACCCAGCCCTTAGGGGAGCCGTGTAAATCTCAAAAAAAACTTCTTTTTTAAAAAAAAACAGGAGACCATATCCTAGTATGCTCAATGCAGATTCAAATCTTTTGACTTCTGTAATCTAAATGTGTAGACCTGTCACATCTTAACTTTTTTTTTGAAGGTGATTAAAATACTTAGAGGCATGAACTCGATACACTAATGACTCAAAAGGGTGAGTGAAGTGTCCAAAGTAACTTTCAGAAGCTGCTTATTAGTCCTTGAGAGATTCTGGCACGTGATTCAGTGTATACAGATTCTTGCAACTTCCAGCTGCCCCAGACATTCTGGCTCCCTTGGAGGCGAACAGGCCCATGGAGCCTCTAGTTGGGCGTGGGCGGGATGCAAATGTTAGGCTCTGAAAGAGTTACTTTTATTTTCTCTTTCTCTCCCATTCCTTCTCCACCTTGACTGACACACACACACGCACACATGCACGCACGCACGCACCACAGCGTACCGTTATAAAATGGTCCTACCTGATCAGGTAGGATATTCATTGAGGAGATAATTTGGCTATATGAGTGATTTTAATAAAATATCAAAGAAAAATAAAAGTCTGCATTAAGACAGTGTTGAAAAAAAAAAAAACCATAATGGCGAAACCTCAATTTTGATTTCTAAAAGTGCTGCAACACTCTTCAAAAACTGAAGCCTTTTATAGCTGAAAAGGAAAATGTATGCACTATATTAACTGTCTGTCTGTCTGTCTGTCTATCTATCTATCTAATCTATCTATATCTATATCTATATCTATATCTATATCTATCTATCTAGTTATAAATCTGCCCCGTCTGTCTAATCTGTCTGTCTGTCTGTCTGTCTATCTATCTATCTATCTATATCTATGTCTATCTATCTATCTATCTATCTATCTATATCTATCTACCTCTATCAATCATCTATCTAATCTATCTATCTATCTATATCTATATCTATCTACCTCTATCAATCATCTATCTAATCTATCTATATCTATATCTATATCTATATCTATATCTATATCTATATCTATATCTATATCTATATCTATATCTATATCTATATCTATATCTATATCTATATCTATATCTATATCTATATCTATATCTATATATCTATCTAGCTAGTTATAAATCTGTCCGCTGTCTGTCTACCTATAAAGCTGACCATCAAAATCGCTGGGTTAAAAAGACTAATGTCACCAAGTGTCGGTGAGAATGTGGAGTAACAGAAATTCTTGCATATTTTCTGGTGGGAGTAGAGAAAGATACAACCAGCTTGGAAACAAGTCTAGCAGTTTCTTATGAAACTCAAGCTTCACCTACCCTATACCCAGCAATTCCGCCCCTTGGTATTTTCCCAAGAGCAATGCCAACATATATCCGTCCACAGGACAACTGCATAAAAATGTTCAGAGCAGCTATAGTCACAGTAGCCAAAACCCAGAAAAATGTGTGTGTCTATCACCAGGAACACAGATCAACAGACTGTAGAACAGCCACACCGTGGAACACTGCTCAGAAAGAAGAAACAATCCACTGGTAAAAACATCAAACAGGCTGATCTCAGAAAACATGACGAATCAGAGAAGCCAGAGTACATACGGCATGTTTCCATGTATGTGAAGTTCTACCAAAAGCAAAAAATATATAATCTATGGTGGACAAACATCAGAACAGTGTTTGCCCTTAAGGGAGAGGGCAGAGATTGACTCAGAAGGGGCCTGAGGGAACTTTCTGGAACGATGGCAATATTCTGTATCATGATGGGGTTTGGGGTTCCACCGATGTATGTGTACGTCGACACGAGAGGTATATATACATTCTCCCATGAGAAAAAAAAATCATAAATAACGAACACTAATTAATGACATGCATGCCACAGTATTTAGAGGAAAAAAGCTCTGATACACTGTCAAATGCATTAAAAAATAAAGATGGATTATTGGGTGGACAGAAGGATGAACAAATGATAGATAAGCAGCAAAGCAAGTGCAGCAAAAGGCTGCAGAATGTAAGAGATACGGGTATTCACTGTAAAATGCTCCCCATTCTTTTGTATGATGGAACGTTTTCATGAAATAAGTCAGAAAAAAAAATCTGTTGTCATCCCATAATAACATCATTTAAAATTTTATTTTGGGGATCACCGTATAAGCAAAGAGAAAGCAAGTAGCTAAGTAGCTCTTTATTTTTTTTTTAAGAGTGAAAAAAGATGAAATATTTGCAAGTGAGTTCAAACACCAAATAAAGACCCTTACTTCACAGTCAACAAAGCTCTCAGGGTACGCCAGAAGGAGAACAAGGCCATCGCATTAATGCCTTATGAACCCAAACATACCTGAAGGACGATTAGGAATCCCCACATCCTTCCCCAGCCCCGGCCCTCCCACCGATGGGTTCCGACAAGTCGCTCTAGTTACAGAAACAGTTTGCCAAGTACTAATGGACTTCAAACACAAGCCAGAAGAGTCCACCGTTCCCAGCGGGGTGTCGCCCAAAATGCCTCCCGGCTCGGCTCGGCTGGACCTCCCTCGAGAGCTCATCAGAGTTGTTTGTGCGACGTTCTTATCGCTTCTGCACATCTGGATCGCACACAGCGCCGAGCCCGGAGCCTGGCTCTGAGGGGATGGATGCTTAGTGAACAGCTGTCCAGGGTTGCTCTCCAGGGTTCAAAGGCAAACAGGGACCACACAAGGGGGTGGTGTTGTCTTTCTGCATAAAAGATAACCAGGCCCCTTAAGAACCCCCTCTCTCTATATTGTGCTGATGAAAACAGTGTGGAATTACAATTAATTCCTCGAAGTTGTTAAGCTGCCTCATCTTGGGGTGGAGTCCAGGCTGCCTGGTCTTTGCCCCTTACTGTGTGACTTCAGGGAAGCGGTGTCATTTCTCAGTGCCTCACGTTCCTCTCCTGTGACTGAAGATTAAATAAAATAATCCATCCAGGTGATTAGCACTGCGCCTGGTGAGCAAGAAGTACCCCAAACACGCGAGCTAAATCGTCATTCTTCATATCTAGCTGAAAGGAGCCGAGTGCGCCTGCCCGCTGTTATACCGATTTACTATTAAAGAAAACAGAGACATTGTAGATATTTACCATTTGAAGGTTTAGTGAGTCACAGTTAAACCGAAATAAACTTCATCTCCAGGTTCTCGGGGTCAAAATACAAAGAGTCAGGGCCACCTTAACTACAGCATTGGGTGTCGCATAAGCTGCCTCAAGTCTTCCTTGCATATGGAATGTAGAGTTCAGTCCACAGAGTTTACGAAAGGACAGAGGAGTCACTGGTCCAAACTCTCCTGGGGACACACTGAGAGGACAGCCTGGGCAGCCCCCTTCCCTGTTCTCCTCGACCTCCCCTCCCGATGGCAGAGAGGTCTGCCTGCCCCGCCCCTCCGCCCCTCCGTCCCTCCGTCCCTCCGTCCCCTGGAGCCTCACGGACCCGCCCTCAGCAGCCACAGGAAACCAACGCGATGGCCCTTAAAACATATGAAGTTCCCTAAACGGGCTCCCCACATCGTTTTCTGGTCTGGACCTCCCCTTCTCTGGGATGGACCACCGGTCGGTCACAAACAAGACTTCGAAGACACCTGTTTGTCCGCCTTGCTTTTCAAAGCGGCAATGACAGCCACACGCCGGGGAGTTCCTCCAGCTGGTGAACTGCGTTCAGCTCCTCCCGGGCAGGGCCCGTGACGACCCAGAAGAACGTTCTGCTGGGCGGGCTGAGGGAACACAGGCGCCTGACCCGGGTGGATAACCAACCGGGTGACAGGGACGACCACGGCACACAAAGGCCAGTGGCCTGATTTCAAGCTCCCCACTGAATGCGTTGTGGAGTCTTAAATCAGTCAGTCTTAAACCCGGCAGCTTGGACCACACGCAGTGTTCGTGATGGTCCCGCCCGTACAGGACACGAGAGGGGATGACGTCTGAATCTGCCTTCCAGAAACCACGCCTTCTCCGAGGTGGCTGGGCATCACCCACCCCGGCAGTGTCTGTAACCAAGTCACATGTCCACTCGCTTTTTATCTAACTAACCTTGTAGCCACCAAAAAGATCTAAGTATTTTCCTCAGCGATTTAAAAAAAAAAAGATGTTTTCTTTCCTATTCTGCAATTTTGTTCACGTTCACCCATATTTATTGCCCGCAAAGTCTTCTGTTAATCTAAACTATGTAATCCCTTGCGATAAACCGAATGTGTGTGTGTGTGTGTGTCCCCCAAGTTTACATGTCGAAACCTCATTCTTAATGTCATCCCATCTGAGGGTGGTGCCTTCGGAGGCGATCGTGTGGTGAGGGTGGAGACCTTCATGAATGAGATCACCATCTTTGTGAAGACACCACGGGGAGCTCCCACACCCCTCCTGTTATGTGAGGACACAGCAGATAGATGGCTGTCCATGAACCAGGACCTGACCAGACCCCAAATCTGCCAGCGCCTTGATCTAGAACGTCTCAGCCTTCAAAACTGTGAGAAATACGTGTCTGTTGTTTATAACCCACCCGGTCTCCGGCATTCTGTTCCAGCATCCTAAATGGACTATTCAATTCACCCTTTCCACCTTTCTCTCATTAAAGGACGATCCACTTCCCAGCAATGTACTCATCCAAATCATTACTAAAACATCACTAACAAGAAACCATAAATTATAAATGACGAATAAACAAATTGACAAATAAATGCTGTTTAATAAGAAGACCCATTATATGTGCTTTAAATACCTTTGCTAAGATAAATTTCCACTAGGAAATGCTTCTTGTTGACACTTCTCTCCGAGAGGAGAGACACAAGGTATCACTGGGTGCAAAGGAAGCAACCCACAATAGCCCTCCCACCCTATCAGTATAAAGGAGAGAGTGAGCATTGCCCACTGAGACTCTCTCTGCTCAGTTTTGTTTTGCAATCGTAAGTCTCACTAGTTCGACACACCTTATGAACGGGGGTAGCTTTAATCAGTGTTCAGTGTCTTGTGTTCAGTTCTCTCAAAATTGCATTAAAAATTATATTAAAAATCTTCCCCTCGATATAAATGCGGTAATTTTTCTACTCGAAAAGTAAGTCTAAACAGGTGAAATGTTCATCTGACTTGGAAAGTGTCGTTTTTCCTTATGGAACTCACGTTTCTCTGTCCCTGTGGGATACAGCATAAAACAAAACAACAAAACCAACCAACCTTTTATAAACTCAGTCCTCACTGCCAAGGTATCTTTTCCTAAGCCAGCTTTTCTTACGCCATTTGCTACTTCCCACAATTCCAAGAGGTATTGCCAGTTCTAATATTCGAGGATGCGTTTATACGTTTTCTATAAAATCAGGGTTCGAAATATTTGACGAACATATGGAATCCATATTTGATCATCTTCACTCACCATTCAATTTAAGTAACATGAGCCTTACCCAATTGGTTCTGTAATTATTATTCAGAGCATCACGTGACATTGGAAATCACTATAAAACCAGTATTTTCCAATCCGTGAGATCACTGCTTAAATGATCCGATCACTAAAAGGACGTCTCTTACAACTTTTAGGAGCACTGAGAAATGTGCTAAATGCTTATGCTTTAGGAAATAAAAGTTCCTGTATCCCACTGTGGATAAATCCTTGGGATATCCAGAAATAAACATCACAGACACCGTGATAGCTGGGGTTTTAGACATCCAAGCATTAGCGGGTTTTATCTCACTCAAGAAACTCTTGCCTAATTACATTAAAAAGTACCTTAGTAATGTCCTCCTTTATTGTCCATTTCTTTTCCAATTGAACTGTAATAAAATATCATAGGGAATGGACTTCTAAATAATCCAGCTGACACAAAAATATACTGGCCCCTTTCAAGGTGCCCTTTTCATCCGATGAGTATTTAGCATATGGTCCTCATATAGTCGATACTCAATATGTAAGATTTCAAAGAGCAGAAATGAAGAATGTAGCTGTAGGTGAAGGGAAGTAAGAATGTACAACAGTCATCCAGGGGGTGATGGGGGGGACGTTGTAGCTGGAGAATACAATTTAAACGGGTAAAGTTTGAAAGATAAAGTTGGAACAGGCACAGGAGGAAACACAGAAAGATTGTAAAGGCCAGTTTTAGAAATTTAGACATGCTTTGGGCAATACGAAAAAATTAAAAGTGTTTTTCTGCAGGAGCGAAACGTGAACGAAATGGACATTTCATTTAAATTTCCTTAAAGGAGGACATCATGGAAGAAAGCCTGAGTTGAAAGAATAGACTAAAACAGAGAGAGAGAGAAGAGAGACAAGAGAAGGAAGGAGAGAGGGAGGGAGGGAGGAAGAGAGAGAGAGAGAGATAAAGAGAGAGGGGGGGTGATGGATGGATGGACTGCCTTCGTAATCACCCCCTGAAGGCTCAGGTACCCATGGTGGTGAAAATGAAAAGAATTGAATGAATGAATGTTAAAGAGATAATACTGGCCAGATAAGTATGAGACCTGCACATGTGCTAAGGTCTTCAGTCTTAAAATAACAGAGACTCCCTCCTTATTTATTGCCCTCTTGGCCAAAGCCCTGAAATAGGTGAGGTTCAAGCTTCTCTCCGTTCTCGAGGTCAAGTCCTTGCGAACAGACTCGAGCTAGGACACTTAACACCCCTTCTCCTTCCCCCAGCCCGTGCGGTTTGAATCCCACGCTGGTCCACTACATCGCCAGGGACCCCATCAGTCGCTATTCTGGGACCTGCTTTCCCTCTCCGGGATACCCTGAACTTCGACCTTTGGCCCCCGGTGAGATGGAAACTGCACAAGATCCAGCATTTCACTCTTCCCGTGTGCCCTGAGAGGTGTGGTGTCAAGGATGGTTCAGGTGTTTCAACACTGCCTTTGCCCTCTGTCTGCGCCGGGCATCTTCGGTTATTCCCGTGCTCCTTCCTGGCCTCCCGCTTGCCTGCGAGAGGCAGAGATGTGTCAGGGAGCATGTGCTGAGCCTCTGAGATGACACCGGAAAGGCCACACCCAGTTGGGGCGGGTCCCCAATGTCAGGAAGGCATTGGGGGCCTATGGTGACATCCAACCACCACATATTGGATTACCAATAGAAATGTGTCAACAACAATTAGAGCAAAGCTTACAAAGAAGCGAGGCTTCTAAAAGTGGCCTTCTGCGGGGCACTCCGTGTTCTCCCTGCAGGGGTGAATGACCCCAACTCCAGAAGGACACCGAGGGCTCACGCACCTTGCTTATAAATAAAAGTCACAGCTCACTGATCTCATCCAGAAAAAAAAAACCAACTTATTTTTGTGGTTGCGATTGAGGTGTTCCCCAAGGATCCCCGACACGGCTTTAATCTGGCAGAGTTCTGTTAAAACAGATGCAAGAACCCCACGCTCTTCTCCAACTGCCATCTTCAGTGGCGTGGTCCCCAAAACTAGTCCGCACTCTGCCATGACCCTGACCACGTGGGTGCATCTCTTCTCACAAGCCTTGGGGGTTAGGGTTGATATTCGTGTCCTTCCGTTACGATACCCAATTCCCACCACTCGGTGGCTCACAACAGCATGGACTGACTATCTCACAGGTCTGGAGGTCGGAAGCCCCGTATCAGGATGGCTCGAGCTGCTGGAAGGCGGGGCCCCTTCTGGAGGCTCCAGGCGGGAGTCGGTTTCCTTGCCTTGTTCCGCTCCTAGAAGCCGCCGGCGTTCCTTGGCTCGTGGCCCCTCCTCCGCCTTCCCAGCCATCCGTGTAACACCTTTGATCGCTCTGCGACTCGGACTCTCTGCTTCTGTGGTCATATCGTCCCCGGTTCCGCCTCCCTCTTGTAAGGACCCCTGTGATTAAGTTGGGTCCCCCTGAAGAATCCAGAACCACCTTTCCAGCTCAGGATCCCTAGCTTAATCCATCAGTGGTGTCAAGTCCCTTTTGCCACAATAAATAAAGTAATATATTCATAGGTGTCGGGAGGGATTAGAGCACGGACACCTGGGGAGGCCATTACTTCACCTCCCACAAAGTCTCTGTGGCTGAAGACAGCATCCTTATCTCCGGTCAGCTGACTTCTCTCAGCCTGGCTTTCCTCGTCTTCAGACAAAGAGTATAAACTTGACTTCCAAGATCCTTCTGATTCTCTATTTATACATTGACCCTGATCTAAAGACATCCAGATAAATGAGCTATACACATGCACCTGTGAGATTATACCAACTACACTGATTATAAGGTAGAGAAAGGGCCTCAGGGGACGCCCAGGTGTCAAGTCTCGCTGACATAGAGGACTTAAGGCAGCTGAGCTGGAGAAGGAGGATGGAGGATGAGGAGTTTGAGATGCACTTAACGGAGCTGTCTAGGAGCTTGTTAGATGTAAAAAAAAATAGAGCTAGGACACGAGGTCAAGGAAAGACTTAGAGAAGGTGGAGTCATCTGCATAAGAGGGTATAATGAATGCTAGCTGTGAAGATGAACAAATTTACGTAAGGGGTAAATGAAAAAAAAAAAGAGGAAATATTTTCAGACTGACTAGAATCCAAGAGGAAGAGGAGATGGCCGGTCACTTCCAGCTTGATTGGAGGCTTGATGGGAGGAAGGCAAAATCTTAAACATGCTGATTGGACTGTTTATTTTAAGGGCATTTACTATAAACGACTTTCTTAAGTAGTTGATTGTCTCAAATTTTTCCGGTGTACAAGTCCCACTTTACAAAAATAATGCTTTTCTTAGAGTAGGGCATACTATTGGGTCACTATTTCTTTTAAAAAACAATTATTTCATATAATTAATTGGCCTATTAAAGTGGTGAAGCTTAATTTTAAAAACATGGTAAGTTTGATGTTTGGGGGACCTGAATAATTTAGCTAGGACTGAGGTCTCTAAAAGTTCTTAAAACGTGTTTGGTGATATCAACAAATAATGACTTGTTCATAATATTTCACTATAACTTAATCAAACTATAATAGCATTATTGAAGAATATTATAATTTCCATTAAACGTTTTTCACAAATGGTACAAAAGGTAGTTGTTATCACAGGACCAATTCTTCCATCTAGATTTCTGAAAAACAAATTTTCCTTCAATACACAGAATTACGCATGTCTATTGTCTGTCCTGTTTATTTCCATGTGCTCTTTTCAGTTAAGCCGTATTTACTAAAATCACTAAATTCGTATTTATTAACAATAATAAAGATGAACAATTAGGTTTACAAAGCTATCACTAATTTGTTCAAAATGAAAAGTAAATTAAAACTTAGAAAGCACTTTCATTTGCAAGCTATTAGTTTAGAAATCCAGACAACGGTTTCTTTTGGTGAGGATTGTAAGCTATTAAAATTAAAAAAAAAAAAACTTACTTGGAGGTTAAGTGACAGCGTATTATAGGACAAGCACAAACGGGATACAACAATCATTCGCAAAGTCATTTCAAAGACGTTGTCGGAAGTCTCCGAGCCTTTGCCGTTGCTTCTGTATAGCGTTCTCGCACCCGGCTGGCAGTCCAGCCCAGTCACCCCTGCAAGTCCATGCCCTACCGGACGTGAGCCCGTGAGTTTTACTGAGGTGATGTGTTCTCAATATACTGTCAGCGTAAGTCCAGCTTGTTGGCTGATCCTCCTGATGGCGCACATGGCTTCATGGTCTTTCAACTGATCACGGTGTCCTAACATCTGAAATCTGAGTTTGGCAAAGAATAGACCTCTCAGAAGGTCTCACAGACAGCCAACCATTCACTTCAAATGTCATGGCAGACTGTATGTCGCTTCTCTGAGATGAACAAAACGTGAACACATCATTGAAAAATTTGATAGTGAGCAGCAAAGTCAAGGTCATACAATGAGAGTCTGAGCAGGAAGTCCTTAACCTAACTCTGACCTTCCCTTTGGCACAGACAGAGTGCTGGGCTTCAAAAGTACATCCCTATAGAGTACATCTGTACAACTGACTGCTCCCAAAGAGAGACCCCCCCCCCTCCATCAAGCCAGCCTCACCGCACAGTTTGTAGGAGATGGAGAAAGTAAAAATTAGTCAATACTTCTGAAGAACCGTTTCTGTAAAATTTCCAGGAAAAATTATATAGATACTAGAAACACGTAGAGCAACTCAGATGAAAGATAATAAAAATACATAATCATGTTCTAGAGCTAGCTCAAATTCTAGAGGCACATTCTAGAGCGAGAGCAAAGCCTCACCGTGACAGCTCCCTGTTGCCTTGGAAATCTGTGCTGGTTCCAAGCAGCCACAGGAAGAAGAGAGAATCTGAAGCAAAACCTTAAATCGTATCTTGTATCTACAAAGAGCAAAGTCATGCCAAGAGTTGAGCAAAATGTTAGTTTCCCCAGCCTGACATGGAAGCTCATGGAAGTAAATGGGACAGACAGGAGACGTGTATAATACAGAAGGAAAATTTGGATAAACTAAAGATTCACTTAACGAAGAAGGTGTCATTTAGTCCCAAGAATCTGACTGGAATTCTATAATATACGATCTGAGAGTTCCAGGTCTCGAAGTTTTTCTCAAGTAATTTCTAAGTCCTATTGGTACACAGTGTGTGTGTGTGTGTGTGTGTGTGTGTGTGTGTGTGTGTGTACATAGCATGTTCAAAGTATGATTCAAGTTAAGTTTCGACAATAAAAGCAAAACTCTTAAACAAATTACGTTTCAGGGAAGGTAGACAATGAAGTTTTCTTCGTAAAATGCATGCTAATGACAATGACCTTGCACCACAGTGTATGCACTAGCTGTTTCCAACCCTGCACCCGTGCAGTACCCACCATGTGCAAATCCACAAACTGCCATGGGAAACGCAAAGTGAAATCAGATGTCTTCACTGTGCCCGTGGTCCAGGAGAGTAGAGAAGACATGAATTCAGAAACTGTGACAGAACAAAGTAAGTATGGAGATGATCTGGAGAACTCAGTGGAGTAAAGGAGGCCTTAGAATGTCAAAGGAGACACTGTCCATTTCCGTAAAAATGGTACAAGCTCTATCTCCACATGCCAGGTAGAGACCCTGCCTTCTGTGGGGGCTCCTGGGTTCGACTCCTTAAAAAGCCATCCTTATCCAATCAAGGAAGTAATCCAGGTGGGAAAATGTTCCAAGATAGGTTTTTCCACTCAGATCATCCCATATACTCTATCAGATTCTTTTGGCCAGGGCCTAAATGTTCTCACAGGTTGACCGTTTCTCTCCCACTTCACAGAACATTCCGCTTCTGAGAGCTAAGTTACCCGATCTGATTTTTAGCGGCAAGATCTCTGTAAAACGTGGCCTCCAATCTAGGTTTTTCTCATGGCTCTTTTTTTTCTAGTAAAGACCAACCAAGCCTTTCTCTAACATGAACTTAATGTTTCTATATATTGCATTTCAAGTGCAAAACAAAACAAAACAAAAAATCCAACCTGTTCTTGAGAATTAATGGCTTCCTAGAAATGCAAATATCATTCATTAAAAGAGCTGATTCAAAGAGCCGTAGGGTCTTAATGAAAGAGGCTACATTTCAACACAGATGATCCAATGTCCTAAACAGTCATTTCCCACATGAAGAGACACATGGGTCTTTTTGTACCTTGTCCATGTCCCCCCTTCCGTAATACACATTACTAAATTTATACACAATTCATAATGGTCATATTATACCACAGCTCTAGAAAAAGCAATGCATGAAAGGACATGCCAGCAAATGGTCAGCAAGGGATGTATCTGAAAACCCGGAATTCAAAACGCAGGTCACAGACTAAACCCAGCAGAAGGGGGACAGCACCTTCCTCCCTGTCACCAGGGTGGAAGGCCATCCAGGTTCTCCCCACGAGAATGGGGGTAAGGCAGGGTCTGAGCAATGGAGAGCCACGGACCATTCGGTCCGCAGGGCTGATTCACAGGACACACACCTTTCTGCAAGGAAAGGACGGACACGGGTAAGGAGGCCGGGGGTGTCCGGGGCTGCCGGGAGACCCGAGAGGCCCACGGGAGGCGGCCAGCGGTGTCCTGCGTGGGTGCCGATGCCACTCTGCAGTGGCCTCACTCACCCTTTTGAAAAGGCCGGCAACAGAGAAGTACCCGATTTTGTCCCCACAAACGCGTGCAAAGGAAGCTTCGGGGTCCTCCCCCCCAAAATAAATCCGTATTTATAAACAAAAGACAGGCCCATGGCCATTCTCGGAGGCCACCCCATTACTCCCAGGGCTGGAAAGCAGATTTGCAGAGGCCAAAGATGAGACAAAAGGCAAGAGCTGGCGACACACAGACCTGGAAATGCATTTTTTTTTTTTAAGTGACTAGGGCCTCCTAATTCCAATTCCCTCTCCCCTGCCAGGGGTGATCCCTGGGCCGCTGAACAAATCCCTGAAGGCCTGGAAAAGACCTCGGATGGAGGTGGGGAGGAGGAGACCCCGAAACTTTCCCGAACTGCGGCAGGCCAGTGGCGGGCAGTGGCCGCCGACCTCGGGGTCTCGGGGTGCAGGCAGCACCCGGGGACGGCAGCCACCCCTTCGGCCACCACAACAAAAGGGCCCAAGGCAACCTTCGCGCGGGAGCTGCTTGGACCCCAGCCCGCAGAGGGGAGCGGGCGGCGGGGACCCCAGAGCCGCCACTGTCGCCGGGGCGGTGGAGACGGAGCCGCGTGTCCGTGTCACTGCATAAAGGAAAGGGCCCTCGGATGCATCCGAACGCGCCCCCCCCGCAGCAGCAGCAACGCAGTGCCACCCGCACCCGCACCCCCACCGGCCCCGGGCCCCTCGGCGTCGCCCTGCGGAGCGCAGCGCAGCGCGGGGGCTGCAGGCCCCGCTGCGGCCGCCGCGGACAATGCGGCCCGCGGGCCGCCGGCGCGCGCGCCGCTGCCGCAGGCCCGGGGCGCGCACAAAAGCCCGCGGGCCTCGCGCGCACCCACCTTGGGCACCCGCGCCCGGCTCCCGCAGCGTCTTGGTCACCGCCTTCCAGACGTGGCAGCCCAGCAGGCAGAGCAGCAGCGCCGCCGGCCTGCTCATCTCCTCGCCGCGGGGGCCCCGGCCGGCTGGGCCTCGCCGACCCCCGGGACGCAGCGGCGCGTCAGGGGCGGCCGGGCGCCGCGCCCGCCTCGCTGTCGCCGGGCTCCGCGCGCGCCGGGCCCGCCGCGCGATTGGCCGCGCCCCCGCCCGGCGCGGCGCCGGGCTCCGCAGCCCCCGGCCTCTCCCTCCTCCGCGCGCCCCGGTGGGGTCCCCGAAGCGCCGGCGCCTGGGTCCCGCCCACCCTTTAACCCCTTCGCGCCCCGCGCCTGCCGCAGGGCGGCGTCCGCTTCCCGGACCCGGGTGCCACCTGGCGGCCGCCGCGCCGCGGGGACACGGGGAGGGACACGGTGGGGGGGGGGCGCCGCGCCGAGCCCCGCTCCAGCGGCGCAGCGGCACCCCTGGGCCTCCGCGCCCCGCGCGCCCGCGAGCCGTTCCCAGCGCTGGGAGCGCGAGGTCCTTTGGCGCCGGGACAGCCCCGCATCCCCCTTCCCCCGCTGCTTTGCAGAAAAATACACCTGCCTTCCAGGGCTGAGGCCTTCGCAGCTGGTTCACCGAGGGTCCTCAGCAGGCATCTGCGTCTCGCGGTGCGACCTGCCTCGGGGTCCTCAGTGTAATGCCATCCTGCACCTGTGTTGTCCCCGTCCACCTGCGCTCCCAGGCAAGGTTCGACATCCGACCTAAAAGCCAGCGGGAACGGAATCCCAAGCTTGTGAAAACCGCCACGAGCTCGCGGGGCCTGCGTGTTGACGGAGGAGCAACTCCAGGCTGCATTGTGCTTGCACATTTCTAGAAGGTTCCAGTGGGGAGGCAATTTACATTGATCGAGTCTCTAAGGTGCTTTTTCTTCACTTTTGTCGTCACTCTATGATCTAAGAGGCAGGTGTTGTTTTCTCCATTGACAGGGGAGGCTAAGGACGGTTAAGGAATGTTAGCGCACAGCTGGCCTGTGCTACGGCAATCAGCCTGGTCCCAAGATTGAAGCTCTTCACCAACTTCTGGCTTCCCTAAGCTGAGGTACCCTCATCCCCACCCAAGGCCCTCTCCTCAACTCGCTGTGTGTGTGCCTTCCTCCACACAACCCTCGTGTCACCTGACTCAACCCCAGTTCCAACCAGCATTGCAGTGACTCTGAGACCTCTTTGGGGGACCTAGGCTCTAAGGAAATCCAGTCCAGACCCACTGTCTCTCCAGGGCTGCCTCCAGGACGCAGGGCCAGCAGAGGGTTCTTACTGCCATTTTATTAATCGGGCATTAAAGCATAACAGGCGCTGTACCAAAAAGAGAAAGAGTTGGCTTATAATAGACAACTGATTGCAAAACACCATAAAAACCAGGAGGTGGAGAAGCCCTTATGGGTTTTACCATCACCCTCAGGACCAATGCTACAATTAGTGCACACTGCACACCTGCCCAGGGTGGCAGGTAGTCAGGAAGGGGGCAGGAAACCCAGTGATTAGGGATTAGGGACTGCCTTGTCCCTCTTCCTTCTCATTTCCAGCCTCAAAGCCTTAGGGTGGGTCCAGGGTCCACCTTAGAGCCAGGGGAAGGAAGGGAATGCCATGGCAGTCCAGCTGAGGCCTCAACTCCAGCTTGGGTGGCCGCTCACAGGAGGACAGGGGCCAGGCCAGCTCGATTGCTGCGGGGGGAGGATGGCTTCATGGAGCAGGGTGGTCCCAAAATTCTCCAGTCTCTTTCTTGGGATGTGCAGCAGCTTCTAAGAGAAGTGGCCTTAAGCCCACCCCAGAGCTGACACTTCTTACTTCAACTATTTAGAAGATGTGCCTTTGTTAAGAATGTTGGTCGTAAAAAAATAAATAATTAATTAAAAAATAAAAAATCAAGAACCAGTTTGAGTTTTAGATCCCTTGGGACTCCTTCAAAATCCTGAGAACTGAAATGTCACTTCTGACGAGGGAAAGAAGGACACTATTCTATTTAAGGTTCCTAAAATACACCACTCTCACTAAACTGGAGATATTTTCTCAGAATTTACTCTGGTAGTATTATGATTCCTGTTTTACAGATAAACAAGCTAAGGCTCAGTAACTATTAATTTGCCCAAATATCTCAGTCTCTGATGAGAGCAAACTCAAATTCCCTATACCATGTTCACCCCAAGAATGAATTTCATGCAAATGATTCACGTTACCTTCAGCTGTGTGCAAATGGTTGTAAAAACCTGTTGTAATCCCAGAAAGTTCTGAATCTAGTTAATAGTATCTAGTGAATGGTGTCACCAATGTCACTTTGCTGGTTTTGATAATGTACTATAGTTATATAAGATGTTGTCTTTGAGGGAAGCTGAGTGCAGGGTGTTGTGGACCTATATACTATTTTTATAATTTCTCATGAGTCCAGAATTATTTCAAAATACAAACTTTAAAAAAGCCCTGTTCTATACCATTTTTCCCCCTAAGCTTTACTATGCCCTCAAAACAGTGGCATTTGTGATCCTGCTACAGAGTTCTAGAACTTTTAAGAGTGGAAGAAGTCTTAGTAAACGCAAAATCGAGGTTGAGTGACATCGTGACTGTAGAGGCTCAGGTATGATGGTGCTTGTAATTGTGTGTGTAACAAAATGTTTGTGGATGACGCAGCACTGTAGGAGAAGCTTGTGTACCTTAATAGCAACATTGAGGCGTGTATAGTTTCAAAATCACCACCTCCTACCTCAGTTTTGCAGATTCCCATCGTGAAACAGGAAAAAAGTTAAGTATTTTGCACAGTGCACCCCGTAAGCCAGTCTGAACGCCAGGCAGAGGGCTGGGACGCCTCTGAGCTTTCCCTCACCACATGGAGCGTAAGAAAGCACAAATTCTGCTAAATCACACAAACAAGGGCACTTGCTAGCATCTGCCTGGAGTTATGTAAGAATTAAATAATCACACTCCTCCTTACCCAGAGTGAAAGAACACAGCTTACCTTCTCTCATGTTCCAATAAGCGGACTCCCACTTAGTCTGTAGGGGGTAAAAAAAAAAAAAAATCACTGCCTGAGAGGGAGTATCTGCAGAACAATGGGAATTAGAAGTGTTCTTTCCTCCTAGAACGTTTCCTGTTGCTCTTATAAAAATCGCACATTGTTTGACTAGAGGTGAATTATTTGTACTCGCTTGGAATGGCTCAGGAGCTGCCCGACTGTGCAGCATTTGATTTCAATTTGCAAGTTTCCTTGCCAAAAGCAGCGATGCCATACACAGCGCTTTTCCTGTCTGAAGTTTCCAGAGACCTTGATTTCACAGGCTCTGCGTCAAGGTTTCTGAGCCCAAGATTATGTATTCTATTGAAATCTTTGCTGAGGTCAGTGCCCATGGGATGGAATTTTGATTGTTCTGAAGTTACTTCAATAGGCATTTTCCTTTCTCCCTGTCCCCTTGTCCCCCCGTCCTCCTGGCCACCCCATCCGCCCCTATGAACAACAAACTTTGTATGAGGTTTGTACAGATCAGGAAGTGTGTCAGGGACATCCCTACCTCTGCCACTTTTATTAAAGTTAGATAAAATGTAGCCATAGGTGGGAACTGTAAGGACTTGGCCTACCTATCCCCCAAACCTGTTTGCCATCCATTTGAAAAAAGAAAAAGAAATTAGTGAAGAAACATTTGGAAAGGAATTGCTGTGTTTTGTACGACCCTTATTCTCCTCTGTTTGTGGCTTGGCACCCACAGGTCAATCTATGTGACTTTCCAACAAGATCTGTCTTCCAAAGTCATCCTTTATTTACGTTTTTTTGTTTGTTTGTTTGTTTTTTGTTTTGTTTTGTTTTGTTTTGTTTGCAATCTCCTTGATCTCATTTGGGTTCTCAGCCAGGAGAGGCCTCTCATTACGGATTTAGTCAGTGAATGTCCGATGTCGGCTTCATGGGAGACGTTACCAGCGTACATTAGCCTGCAAGAGGGGCTCCCCCACCGTGTGGTGTCAGAGCCCCGTGTGGCTGTGCCCCTCGTCTGCCCCACAGGAGGCCAGCACACATCCTCAGGTCCCGGCTGTGGGAAGGAACGTTCAGAGAGAGGCTCACCAAGAAGCTCGTCGCCCGCTCGTACATTTGAGGCCTGTCCCATTAGAGCAAAGGGAAATGGACAGCTCGACCCTTTGCTGGCTATGGAATGACGGTCATCTAGACAAGGAGACCTCAAGGCGAGTAAGAAAGTCAGCGTCCATGTTCCAAAAAAAAAGTTTATTTGGGACTGTTGGACTTCAGAGACTTAGAAGGGGGCCAAGCAAGGCAGAAAACAGAAAGTCGTTTTTGTTTGTTTTTCAGAGAAAACGTAAAGAGTTAGAGAAAAGACAGGACGATAACGGAGAAAATGGAGACGGTAATGAGCATTAATTGAACTCGAGTTTTGTGGCTCCTTCTGCACCTAAGACTAGGAGGAAAGCTTCCTGGTGGCCTTAGACGTTCCTCGTCACCCGTCAGTTTTCACGGTGACTCTGGGAGTGGCACTTCCTGGTTCCTTTCTTTTCCTTTCCCTTCATTTCCTCTGTGTTTAATTTTGAGGCTCTTGATCCAAACAAAGCTACCTGCCGCCTGGAGATTTCTTTTCATGCCCTAGTCCTGTTTAATTATCAAGCAAGGGGCTCCTTCACAACAGGCCCCATAAACATGGAAATGGGGGTGAGGAGGTGAGTCATCTGGGCAGATAGTATAATGGATCTGGATGAATTCACTCTGAATGCAAATGGCGTTAGGAGATCATTTCCTGTGTAAACGGGTTGAATGCCCCCGTATGCCTCAGAAATTCCCCTCTGATGAGTCTTAGCCAAGAGTGTGCTGGGCTGCTGGTGTATTCTTTTGAAATCTCAGAAAATAAACCAAAAAAAAAAAAAAGACACACACACACACACACACACACACACACACATGCCCCCAGAAAAAAAGAAAGAATCAATAAAAAATCAGTTCAGACTTCCAATTTTGTGTTTGGGAAGTAGTGCGTGAAAAGACCATGTTTTTCTTTAAAAAGAGAAGGGGAGAGGAAAATGATCTCTTCATAACCCTTGCAAGGTCTGCTGTTATGTCTAAATACGAATCTTTGGTTTTACAAACGCATTTTGTGTCCCCAATGTTGATTTTTTTAAGTCAGTGCTATTTCTCATTGAATGTTAAAATTTCTGTTTGTGAGCCTCGTCTGCCCGGTAAGGTGTCTGAATGCAGGGCAAATATGTTCAATCTAAATACGTCTGAACCCTATTTATACTTCTATTGAAGGAAAATCTGTTCCTGAGAGTAGTGAGGTGGGCAGAGGGAGAGGGGTTCTTTGTGTGGGGAGCTGCATTTCTTACTGTGATGGTTCATTTCATGTGACAACTAGATTGGGCCAGGGGACGCCCCGAGAGCTGGTGAGACATTGCTTCTGGGGGCGTCTGTGAGCGTGTTTCTGGAGGCAGAGATCGGCCTTTGAACCGGTGACCTGAGTGAAGCTGACGGCCCGTCCCACTGTGGATGACCGTCCCCCAACCCATCCAGGGCCCAGACAGAACGGAACGGAGAGGAAAGGCGGATTTGATCTAGGCTCTTCTTTAGCCCTCGGTCATCAGTGCTTCTGGCTCCTGGGCCTTGGGACCCTGGACGGTGACTCACACCACCGGCTCCCCTGGGTCTCACTCAGGCCTTGGGTTTGGACTGGAGCTGCACCTCCAGCTCTCCTGGGCCTTCAGCTTCAAGATGGCAGGTCATAAGGCTTCTCGGCCTCCATCACCACGCACGCCAATCCCTCGTAGTAAAATCAACCCCAGTCTCTCTTTTCTCTCCTTTTCTCTCCCACTCCATTACTCTTAAAAATAAATTCTCTCTCTCTCTGTCTCTCTGTCTCTCTGTCTCTCTCTCTCTCTCTCTCTCTCTCTCTCTCTCTCACACACACACACACACACACACACACACACACATCTTATCACATCTTATTGGTTCTATTTCTCTTGGTCACTATAGATCTTCTTGGAAATAACAATGGAATACATCATTAAAGACTTTCACAGCCATGGTCTGAAAGACCATGGTAGTAGGCTCCATCAGTAAGGGCTCGGTTAATGGAAAGAGAACTCTCTCTGGCTTCTTAAGCGGATGTTGTACGGAGAACTCGGAGTCCCCGGTGTCTGTGGAAGGGCTGGGGGAGGGGGCTCCAGACCAAGGTCTCAGGCAGCCTTCTGGAGCAGCACTGCTGCCTGGGGTGCTGCAGTCAGGAAAGTGGGGTGCATGAAGCTGGGATCTACACTACTGCTGGCTCACAGTGCCAGGAAACAGGGCTTCCCTCTGTGCCCCTGCCAGTGTCCTTCCGAGATACAAGGAAGCTGTCCCTGCAGAAGACCCCAGGACTTCCCGGCCAGTGCTGACCAATAACAGGGAGGCACTTTTGCTCCCAGATCTCTGCCAAGAATATCTACTGGGCAGCATCTGACTCCCACCCAGAAGCCTGGAGGAGGCTCGGACGCCGACCACCAGTTGACCACATCGCCACACAGCCCTAGAGCCCAGCGGCTGGGTGATCCAGCCCCGCTGTCACCCTGGTTCCAGGTTCAAGGATAACCAAGAATCACCAGGGGCCCCTTTACAAGGGTGCTGGCATCGTTTATCGCATTTTTGAACATGAAACGCAATGGTAGAAGTCACGGGATGCTACAGAGATGAGCTTGGTCATGTCACCTCCTCAAAGATCCTTCTGACCACTCTGTGTCCAGTAACCTCTTCCTCCAAGGTATTATCCCTCATGCTATTATCCTCTTAACATCTTCACTAGCTGAGATGCTCTTAATGCTAATTTCATTACCTATAAGTTTTTAATACGAATGGTTATCTATTACCAGCCCCCTGTCGCTAAACTGTAAGCTTCGTAAGAACAGGGCTTTTGTCTAGCTCACTGCTATATTCCCAGTATCTAGCAAAAAAAAAAAAAAAAAAAAAAAAAAAAAAAAAAAAAAAAAAAGGTTTGAAGCTCAATAACTATTGGCCAATATGAAAAATCATGCCTGACCTTGAAGAATCATTTCCTTCCAGTGAGTCTAAAATATATTTCTGCTACATTGGAT
>PVKZ01006909.1:0-28512 GCA_004027375.1 Macroglossus sobrinus | reverse complement strand
CAGGGTCCCACGCGGGCAAGGTTGCCCAGGCCGCGGGGCCGTCCTGGCTGGAGGCAGCACGGCGGCGGCCGGCGACCTGCGGGGTCGTGGGGGGGAGGGCGGGGGTCACGGCGGGTCCCCTCGGCCTTCGGCGGCTGACGCGGGGCCCCCGCGCCCTCTGTCCCGCAGATGCGCCCGCTGGGGCGGCTCCCGCGTTGAGACGAGGCGAGGCGCGCCCCCCCAAGTGCCGCCGCCATGTCCCAGATGCTGCACATCGAGATCCCCAACTTCGGCAGCGCCGTGCTGGGCTGCCTGAACGAGCAGCGGCTGCTGGGCCTGTACTGCGACGTGTCCATCGTGGTCAAGGGCCAGGCCTTCAAGGCGCACCGGGCCGTGCTGGCCGCCAGCAGCCTCTACTTCCGCGACCTCTTCAGCAGCAACAGCAAGAGCGCCTTCGAGCTGCCGGGCTCGGTGCCGCCCGCCTGCTTCCAGCAGATCCTGTCCTTCTGCTACACGGGCCGGCTGAGCATGGCGGCCAGCGAGCAGCTCGTGGTCATGTACACGGCCGGCTTCCTGCAGATCCAGCACATCGTGGAGCGGGGCGCCGACCCCCTGTTCAAGGTGAGCCCGCCCCACTGCGACTCGCAGACGGCCACCACGGACGACGCCGGCTCCGCCCCGCAGAGCCCGTGCACCCAGCTGCAGCCAGCCGCCGCCCCCGTACCCCCCTACGCCGCGGCCCCCTCCGTGCCCATCCCGCTGCTGACCCGCGTCAAGCACGAAGCCGCCGAGCTGCCGCCGGCCGCCGGCCCCGGCCTGGCCCCCAAGCGCCCGCTGGAGTCGGGGCCCCGGGACGGGGCGGCGGGGGCGGCCGGCACGGCGCCCCTCAAGCTGCCCCGCGTGTCCTACTACGGGGTGCCCAGCCTGGCCACCCTCATCCCCAGCATCCAGCAGGTGCCCTACCCCCAGGGGGAGCGGACGAGCCCGGGGGCCAGCAGCCTGCCCGCCACCGACAGCCCCACCTCCTACCACAACGAGGAGGACGAGGAGGACGACGAGGCCTACGACACCATGGTGGAGGAGCAGTACGGCCAGGTGTACATCAAGGCCACCGGCAGCTACGCAGGTAACGCGCGGCCGCCCGCCCGCCGGCCCCGGCCCGCCCCCGCCCCGTGACACTCAGCCCGCTGGGGGCCAGGACCGCACGGGCTCGGCGGGACCCGAGACCTGAGGCGGGCCCGTCCTAGGTCAGCCTCGCGGGGCCCCAGCTGAGCACTTGGAACGTGGTCCTGGGTGCGAGGAGAGGCGTGGGGACCGGGCAGGTGGCGGGGCTGCGGGAGGCTGCGGTGCGGCGGGCGGGACCCATGCCTCCCTCCCGCGGGGCGCGTTACGGGCCTCGGTGGGCCAGGGACCCCTGAATGCCCCCAGGGCGCCACATGACCCAGGCTGGTTGGTCACCTGCTGGAGGCCTCCGTGTCCCTCTCTGTGGAGTGCCCGCCCCACGAGCGCCCAGCGGGCCCCTGTCCGTTACCTCTGCCCCCAGCCCTCTCTCCACCCGCACGGCCTTGCCTCTCGGTGCGGCCCATTCGCCGCCCCCTCCCCGGGCCCCGTGCCAAGGGACAGGCCCAGACACTGCCCGCTGAGAGCTGCTCCCCCAGGCTGAGGGGGGCTCCCCGTGTGAGACCCACAAACCCGAGGGGCCCTCAGCTGAAAGGCCTAGTGCTGCAGGCCATGTCACAGCGTCCCTGTCCCGGGGGACGCTCGTGATTTGCCGAGCAGAGGGTCCTGTGGTTGGGGCCCCGGATCAGGTGTCCCCCTGCCTTCCGTGTTCCCCGAAAACTGGCTGCGAGCCCGGGCCCGCCGCCTGCCCTGATCTGCATGTGGGGCCCGTGTCCCAGGGCCTGGGTCCGGACACGTGGTGCCCGCGGGAGTGACCCCCAGAGTCGGGGCCCTGGGGGCCGGGCGGGGGCTCTTTCTTCCCCGCTGTCCCCCACGTCCTCGTGCCCAGGAGGGGCCGACACCGCCGCCCTCCCCCACTTTTGGCCCTCCAGGCACGGTTCCTCCGTCAGCGTGGGGTGCAGGGCGGAGGGACCCAGGGCCATGGCACGGCTGCGTCCCCAGGCGTGGTCGAGACAGAGGACGGGACAGCCGTGACGCGGCCTCTGGGCTGGCCCGCCGGGTCCCTCCCAGAGCCGCGGGGACGGCACTGCCCCAGGTGCCCCCAGCAGGGGCTCGAGGGCTGGGTCCCCGGACGTCATTGCTTTAGATGCGTTTGTCACACTCGCGTGGGTATCACGGGTGCCAGCATGTAGGCCACCTCTGCCGGACGTGGCAGAGGGAAGGCCTGAGAGCCTGCATGCGGTGACAGCCGCCGGGGAGGGGGCGGAGAGCCGCGTGGGGTCCCCTGCCCCGGGCGCAGGCTGCACGGCCCAGGCGGCTGACCCCACGGTGTCCGGGCACACCCCGCCCTCCCGGTGGAGGAGGGCTGGGGGCTGCCCGCCTCTCCCCCGGGGCTGCTCCCTTCACGCGCCCCGTCCAGCAGCGTGGCCTCGGGCCGCGGTGAGTCTGGGCCAGGGAGTCGCTGTCGGGTGCTGGGGGTGCTGGGGGCGCTGGGGGTGCTGCAGCGGCCAGTCTGGGTGCACCTGCTTCTCCGGTTGGACAGGCCATGAGCCCCTCCTCCCCCGGACAGTGGGGACCCACCTGTGTGCTCGGCCTTTCCGGGGAGCCAGTGGGATGGGGGCCACGGACAGGCCAGGGTGGGGGTCGGGAGGCTGAGCTGCCCCCCTCCCCCGCCTTGGCTGTGCTGGGGTCATCTCAGCAGCCCGCACCCCCGGTCCGCAGACCAGGCGCTGAGTCTCGCGAAGGCCAGGGGTGCAGGCCCGGCCCAGAGCCGTGGGCCTGCAGGGGCTGCCCCGTGCCTCGGGGGACAAGAGGGAGCCCCTCGGCCTTCAGAGCCCCCGGCCTCCTCCTCCCGGGGGCGTCGGAGGCTGGCCGGGGCAGCGGGCGGGGCGGGCCGGGGTGGCGCTGGCCCTGCCCCCACCCGGCCCGGGACGCTGCCATGTGGGTTTCCTCCTCCGGCCGTAAGTGGGGCAGGCGGGGGGGCGTGAGTTCCTGGTTAAAATCTGGGTTATTGGCAGTGACGTTGCTGGCATCACTGGGCAACGAGCATGCTGGGAAGACGGTCGTAGCTGGGGGGCTGCGGGGCGAGCGGGCCGGGTGGGGGGGCTGTCCCCAAAGGCTGACTGCCCCGTGCCCTCGGCTTCCTCTGCCTGGCCTGGCCTGGCCAGGTCGGGGCACCCTCACACCCTTGGGCGTCAGAGCGGCGACGAGGGCCGGCAGGGCTGTCCGTGGTGGGGCCCGGGCCGTGTGAGGCACAGCCTCGGACACAGGGACACGCGGGTCTCCTCTCCTTCCCGGCCTCAGTTTCCCCACCGGCCAGGGGAGCGGTCGGCTGGAGTGAACCCCGAGAGTCGTGACCAGCAGCCCCGCCTGGTGGGGAAGTGCGGGCGGCTGGGGATTGAAGGTCGCGGGGGGCGCTGGCCACAGGGGCGCTGACTGCGGGGGGCCCCAGCAGCCCGGCCGCGTCTCCCCCCCATTTCCGCCCCGTGCGTCTCCCATGGCGATGCGTCTGGGGGGGCCCCATCCCAGGACGGTGGCTGGCGTCTCATCTGTTGCCGTCAGGAGTGGCGCCACCGCAAAGGGCCCAACTGGGGGTGTTGATGGGCTGAGTTGGACCCCCCCCAGTGGGGCTCCCTGCACCCCCTCCGCGGGGTGCGCGTGTGGCCCAGCCCCCTCCAGGGCTCCTGAGGGCTCGCGAGCTGGTGCGTGTCTGCAGGTCAGGGCATGGGGTCGCGGGGGTCGGTGTCGGCCCTGGGCTGGGCAGCACAGAGGGCGCCCCGGTGCGGTAAGGGGTCTGCCCATAGTTTCCACGCTCCTGGGGTGCCCCTCTGTACCCACGGGCTGAGCGCAGCAGTGGATGACATGGGTGCACTCACTCTGGGGGGGCAGATGGCGAGGACCCTGGGCAAGTCCTCCATCGTGGCGGGGGGGCCGCTGTCACCCCAGCCAAGGGAGCAGGCTGTGGGCGGGAGGATGGGCCGCGGGCCTGCCGGGAGGGCTGCTGGCGCCAGCCAGGCCCCTCCCGGCTCTGCGCGGGGGTGGGGGGGCCCTCGTGGCCTGACTGTCTCCGTGCCCCCCCACCCGCCACGCCACCGCCCGGGCCGGCATTCCTGCGGGGACCCGCCTCCTGGCCGGGCGCCCCCCGGCTCAGGCAGCTGTCTGATCTCAGTGGCCGATGCCGCTCCCCGTGGGTGCCTGGGACGAGGCGGGCCTGCCCCTGAGACACTGGCCACCCACGGCCACATTAACCCCGTGTGGCCGGCTGCCCCCGTCCCTCCTTACAGGTGGGGGCCCAGGTGCGGGAGGACCCGGCCGGCAGTTGTGGGGCCCCCAGCAGGGCCTCCCACCTGCTCAGCCGACCGGGCTGCTCCTGCCCACGGCCTGGGACTCAGAGGCTGTCCCTTGGGGGCCCCGCATGGAAGGGGTGGGAAGGCCGGGTTTCTTTTGCAAACCCTAGTCCCCGCTACCCACGCGGGCTCCCGGCCTGGGTCCCAGGTGTCCTCACTGCTGGAGCCTGGCCCAGCGCTGGTGGGGGCCCAGGACCCAGGGCACCTTTGTCCCTGGTCTGGCTGGGGTGGGATCCAGGTGGAGGTGGGGGCCTGGGGCGGGGGGCGTGTTCTCCCTTCTAAGGCCACCCCGCAGCCCTAGTGGGCCAAGGAGGTGCCACCAGGGACCCAGGAGGCCACCGGCCACCCTGAGGGCCCTCCAGCACTGCAGGTGCCGTCCGGGGCTGGTCCCTGAGGGCCCCGGGGACAGGCCTCTGTGTCCCCAGCGTCCTCGTCCTTGGCTTCCGCTAGTGGCGGTGCCAGGCAGACTCCATGCGGTGTCACGTGTCCCCCTCGAGCCCCCGACTGCCCTCAGGGCTCACACACCAGTTTTACTGGGGTGCAGCTGTGTGTGTAATGGGGTGGGCGTGAAGGGCGCCCATCTGAGCCTGGGGGTGGGGTGAGGCCCCTCGGGCACCGTCAGACGCGGGGCAGCCCGCGCACCCCCACCGTCCGCCCTCCCCGCCCAGGCCGCCTGCGCCTGCTTCCCGTCACCCTGGACCTTTGGCTGTTCTGGAAGTCCCCAGAGACGAGAGTCTGGCTTCCCTCGTGGCAGGACGCCTCTGAGACGGGCAGGGACCGGGCCTGCCTTTTCTCTCCCGCTTCTGCTTCCTGAAGTGTCACGTGCGATCGAGGGTCCCGCTGTGAAGCACGCAGGCGGCGGGCGTGGTGACGGTCATCCACAGCGGTCAGTCAGGACACAGAAGGCCTCGCTCCCCTGGAAAGCGTCCCGGGTGCCCCCGGCCCCACCCCGCCCACCACCCGCCCGCCCCTCGCCACCGAGTTTCTCCTCCTCCAGGATCTGTGTGCGTGGGGCCACCGCAAGAGTCCCTCGTGGTCCGCTTGTCACAGCTGGGCTGTCTTGAGGTTCATCCCTGTGGCGAGTGTCGGTCCTCGGGCCCCCTGGTTGCCGAGTCTTCCCCCACGCTGTGGACGTGCCACCGTCCCCCACATGCCCGCGGCGTGGGGCTGCGGTGGGCACTGTGCACAGGTGGCTCGTGACAGGTGAACGCGTCACTCCCGGCTGCCCAGCGGGCACCGGTGTCCTGAGGCTTTTTCCTTCCCCCTTTAAATCATGAACGGGGTCCGAAACTCAGCTGCTTTTTTATTTGTGGTCCCTCCATCGAAATGATCACGCGGGTGTCTCCTTCATTCTGCTCAGGTGGCGTGTGCTGCCTCGGCTAATTCTCAGGTGTCACACTGTCCTCGCGTCCCTGGGTCGTGAAGCATCACGGTGGTATCACGGTGCTGGGTCCAGCGTGCCGTGGTTTCAAGGGGCTCTGCGTGTCCGCTCGTGACGCTGAGCCCCCCGCGGGCCCGCACGCGGCCTCTGTCTGGGGTCGGTGTCAGGACGTCGCCCACCTGGCGTCCCCTTCTCCTCGGGCCTACGGTCCCGTCGGTGATGCTCGTGGGAAGGTTTTCGGGGCGAATTCGATGACTTTAGGTGCAGCGCTATTCGGAGTCTCTACCGTTTTCCTGCAGACGTGGCGGCTTGCGACTTTCGTGGAATGTCCCCGCGTCCGATCGCCTTGGAGATCAGTGTGGCCGCGCCGGCTTCCTCATGCTGGGGGTCCACGGCGTGAGCGTGCCCCGTCTTCTCGCTTGAATCTCCCTGTGTCTCACAGTGCGTTTCTCACGGACGCGCACGAGGGAGGTTTGCGTTTTTGGCCAGACGGGTGGTCTGCCTCTTACTCGGGTCTTTAGAACACGTACGTTTGATGATTTCGATGGGGTTAGGTTCAAATCCTTCGTCTCACCTTTGCTTTTTATCCCGCGCGCCCCCCCCATCACCCCATTTTCCCAGCGCCTTTTTGGATCAACCTTTTTCTGGTTCTCCTCCGTGGCCCCACGGCTCACCTAAGGGGCGCACCTCCTCTGAGGGTGTACGTGTGTGCGCCAAGCTCGTCCTGAGCTACTCTCTCGGCCCTGCTGCACCCTCATGTGTCACCTGAGTCCCCGCCTCTCGTCCTTGGCGCAGTTCCTGTCGCATGTTTTACTTCTTTCTGTGCTGCGAGCCTTAAAATGCGACGCCGATTTTGCTGGACCAGCCCGCTTACCTTTCTTACCCATGTGTGGTCGCTTTTAATAAGTTCAGGGAAAGTGGCTCTTTGGGGGTCCGAGGACCCTGAGTTTAAACAAATGCCCACGTCATGTGATCGCTTCCACGGTCAAGACTCAGAACGGCGTCCTCGCCCTGCAAACTCATCAGGCCCTTCGCAGTCGCTGCCTGCCACTCCTGCCAGCGCACGGCGACCGCTGTCACTCGGACGTGGTCACACGGCGCATGGCCCCTGCAGCCAGCGAGCGTGCGAGGTGCGTCCGGGGTGCGTGAGCTCGTGGTCGCTCTGTGTATCGCCGCGTGGCCTTGCGTCGTGTGGCGGCACCAGCGTGGCAGTCTGTCCTTCCGCTAAGGGTCACCTGGGTCATTTCAAGCTTCTCGTATCTGTGGACCGAGCTGTCGCAGGCGTCGTGTCCAGGCCTTGAGTTGTCAGCTCCACCAGACACGTGGACTCAGGGGTGAGGCGGTGGGTCCCGTGGGGAGCGTGTGTGTAACGTCATCGCACAAACTGTCTAAAGGAGCCGTGTCACCTTGCACGGCGACCGGCACGCACCGCGTCCTCGGCCAGGCCACGTTCTCGTCCGCGCCCGGCTCTGTCTTACTCTGCAGCCACGCTGCAGGCCTGGGGGGCAGGGGTTCGCTGTGGCTTCGGTCTGTCTCTCTCGTGTCTGACGACACTGGACACCTCCCGTGCATTGCTTGGCCATCGTGTAGCTGCTCTGGTCGAGGACGTCCCGAGTCCCTTTTTATCGGTTGTTTGCAAATCAAGTGTTGTTGGATTTCCTGCATTCTTTCTACGTTCTGGATCGAAGTCCTTGGTTGGGTATGCGGTGAATAAACTTTTTATTCTCTTAGTAGTATTTTTTATAGACATTGAAAAAATTTTGGCGAAGTTAAATGATGAATGATTTCTCTTAATACATGATGCTTCGCTGTTTTATTTAGGTTTTTACCTAACAAGATTACAAGATTTTTTTCTTTTTTTTTTTAATTTTTTTTTTTCTTTATAGGTGAGGCAACCCTTGGTTGACCTCACAGATTGCAAGGACCTTGTCAGCTTACAATCCCTAATTTTTAAATTTTTTTATGCCTACAGCACCTGGTCTTCCTAGGTGGTCTCCCATCCAGGGACTCACCAGGCCCGACCCTGCTTAGCTTCTGACATCAGACGGGATCAGGCACGTTCAGGGTGGCGTGGCCGTAGATGTCTAGATTTTTATGGCTTCGTTTACGGTTCATTTTGAATTAATTTTTGTATAAAATGTAAGATATGGGCCGAGATTCTATTTTTTTTTTTAAATGTGGAGGTCCAGTTTTCTTTTGAAGACATTTAAAATATGAAAAAAAAACTTTTATATTTATTTACGTATTTTCCTTATTCTTCATACTTCGTCTAGATCCGGTGTCTCTCTCCTGCTTGCAGAATTGCCTCGACCATTTCTACGGTCCCAGCGATGAACTAGTAATAAATTCTGAAAAATTATAGAAAGGTCTTTCTATCGCCTTTTAAACAACTCTGTCTCATCGAAGTATAATTCATGTTTAGTAACTGTCATTGGTTTTCCCTGTGTCACTGTCCCCTCCACTTTGGAAGGGTATGTTGCTGGGTACAGAATTCGAGGTTGGCAGTGACGTCCTGCTTTCACTAGGTGTCATTCCCTGGGTCGCATTTTTTTCTCGCAGGAAGCCGGTCGTGCCCATCTGTCCCTCTGTGTGTCTTTTTCCTTTTTCATTCTGTTTTCGCCTCTGGTGATGATGGCCTTCGTGTAAGTTTTCTGTGTGTTTCTCCTGCTTAGTTAGGGTTTGCCGAGGTTTTTGGACATGCGTGTTCACGCCATTATTGCTTCTCGGATTTTTACATCCCTCCCTGAGAGATTCAGTTAGGGACGCTTTTGTCCCCGAGGTCACCGAGGCTCTGCTCACTTACGGCTGTTTCTCCTTTTTCCTGTCCGGGCTTTGGATCGAATACTTTCTGTGACTCTTTCTTCACGCTCACTGATCTTTTCTGCCGTTTCGTTTTGTTCTTAGTTATTTATACGTTTTATTTCTCCTCTCATTGGGTTCCCACTCTTAACAATTTTTTTGTTTTTAAGTTGCGACCGTGTTTGACGGCTGCTGTAATGCTTTGCCGGCTCCTGTCATCTCTTCTCACTGGGTTTTCTCGTCGTCTGTGTGGCCCTTGTGCGGGTCTTCGTGTGCCCGCTCATTTTGGGGGGAAAAAACGGGATATCAAGTGTGCACACCGTGAGCGCCTGCAGCTCGGTGCCGAGGCTCTTGGGGGTGTGACGTGGACTTTCCGTGATGGGTGATGACGGTGAGCGCCTCTCCACAGTCCTGGCCCTCCGATGGCTTGTCTATAAGGCGCCTGTCACTCAGTCTCGTGTCCTGCTTCCCACGGAGCGAGTTCTTTCTCTCACAGCCCCGTGTGAACTCTGCGTGCCCGGGACAGGCCTCGCTTGTCAGACTCGCGTGTCCCGAGCGTCTCCTGTCACTCTGCCACTCGCCGTTTCGTCCTCCCGGTATAATTTTGATGTGATGACATTTGTTAACATTTTCTCCTTATCGGTAGCAGTGTTCACGTTTTGTTGAAAGAAATGTTTCTTTGCCACAAACATCATTGTGATGTTCCTCTAATGTGGTCTGAAAACAATTCATTTCTAATCCTTTTAGATTTGTAGAAATGTTTCAAGGTAAGTACAGAGAATCCCGTACATCCTTCGCCCGCTCACGGTAAGAATTTGCTTTATCGTTCTTACTCTTTACATATGTATGTATTTATTTTTATGAACCATTTGACAGCAAGACGCAGAGATTATGTCCCTTTTCCCCTCCAATACTGGGTGTTTCTTACGAACGAGGACATTCTCTCCCAAAAACACCGCATTGTTCCAAGCTGGGACATTCAGGTTCACCTCCGTGCTGTGACGTGACCCGCAGCCCACGTCTAATCTCTCTGGTGTCACAGTACCGTCCTTTGCGGCCGTGCGCTGTTTCTGGTCCAGGTGGCGTCCAGTCGCGCCCCGCATTCGTGGCTGTTGTCCCTGGTTGCGCCATTCCGGAGCGGCCTCCGCCCTGCGTGACACTGTCCTTTCTGCAGGGAGCGGTCCAGTCACGTGGCAGAACGTCCCTCTGTTCGCGTCTGTTCGGTTTTGTCTCGCGATCGGCTGCAGGTCGTGCGTTCTCGGCTGGGATTAAACCGAAGACGCGAGGCTGTGTCCCTGTCACTACACCGGCGTGGCTCGGTGCTGGGGACGTCACCCTTGATCACATGCTTGCAGGGGCCCCTGCCGGGCACAGCTCCCATTGGTCAGCAATTGCTCACGACCCCTCTGCGTTTACTAGGGACAGCGCCCTTGGGTCCCTTCGTTTACCGCTGTTATTTGTTTGGTGTTCGTGTAGAGGTTTGCACCCTGAAGCAGGTTGCCCCTCGGCCTGGCAGGGGGCTCCCCGCTTCTGGAGGGGGGCGGCGCATGGAGGCCGGGACCTGGGCGTGAGGCTCATCCACTGCAGCGGGGGGCCCTGCTTTGAGACCCCGCTCACAGTCCGCGCTGAGAGTTCACACACATGTAAGTATCTAGAGCCTAACGTGGCACCCATGGGTGCTCCCTCGCCTTCCTCTCGTCCGCTTTTCTTCTTTTCTGGTCGAGATTCCGACCGTGCTGGCTTCTCAGAAGGGGCTTTACTTCTGTGTCCACTTGGGATCGCTCTCAACGCGCCGGGCCGTGGGGATCGGGGTGTACCCCGCGCCACCCTGTTAACTCTCCCGCGGCTCCACCGCGTCGAGGACATGGACACCTCCCCTGTCACCGCGCCGTGGCGTCTGTCCCCTCTGCTGTAGGCTGGGTGTGTGAGTTCTGCTGACCTCTGCTCGCGTGACGATGCCACTCTCTCAGTATCCGCATGTTGTTAACTTTTAAAGTTGTTCCCTTAGAGCTGCCTTGCTTGGCTGTTGTTTGCATTTTCTATTCGTTTGTCAGATTCCACACACAATTCCTGCTGGAGTTTGGCTGGGGTTTCACGGACGTTGTGGCTGGGTCTGGGGTGGCCCTGACACCTTTGCAATATGGGCGTACCCCATCTTTTTCAGTTTTCCTTGCGAATATTTTGTGGTTGTCTGCACATCTTTTGTTAGATTTATTTCTAGAAATTCGTTTTTTTTTTGTTCTAATCTACACGTAGTTTAAATTCTTTTTTTTTTTTTTAAGTTTTGCTAGTATATAGGAACGAACCGGATGATTTTTAAAAATCTGGCCTCCTAGGTAAATTATTTTATTTACTGTACTAGTTTACCTGCAGATTCTTTTGGATTTCCTCGTACACAATCATGTCATTTGGTAAAAGTGACGGTTTTTATTTCTTTATTTCTGTTCTTAACCTTTTTATTTCCTTTCTTGCCTGATGATGCCAGCTAAAATGCCCGTCTGCCCTGGTCCCATTGCCGGACTCAGGAAAAGCTTTCGCTGTTTCATCTTTAAGTAAGATATTTGCTGTCGGCTTTTTTTGTGTGATTCACTTGATCAGATTAAGGAAACTCCTCAATCTTTCATTTCCTTGGCTAAGAGTTTTTTCTCCCCATAAATAACATAAGTGTCGAATTCGAACGAAAGCCTTTTCTCTACATTATCAAAAAGGCCACATCGTTTTCTCCTTCTGCTCTCAACGTTCTAAATTACATGGATCGTTTTTTGAATGTTACAGAAACACGCGACCTCGCCTTCCTGGCATCGGCTCGGCCTGACAGCTGGAGTGTCCTTTTCACAGCCCTCTGGGTTCAACTCCTAGTGATTTGGCTTTTGTTCTTTTTTGGGGAGACTGTCGTGTGATGAGAAGCCCTTGTTGGAGTTTTGGCGTTCACCTCCCGGGGGGGGCCTCAGGCAGAAGACGCAGGCACAGTGCCTGGGGTCCAGCAGGTTGGGGGACCCACCCCCTCTGGCCAGACGCTCAGCACCGAGCATGGGCGCTGCGCAGAGGGTGCCCCCTTGTTGCTCTGACATTAGGGGGCCTGTCACGTGCCCCCACAGACAGCACACACTGTCTAGACACCCACACCCCCAGCAGTGGGGGCGGGCCCTCCGGCCAGGGCCCGGGGTGGCAGCAGAGCGAGCGGTGGCCACCACGTGGGGTGACCCCACGCTTGTCTCGTTTGCTGATATCTTCCGTAGGACTTTTGCCACCGTGTCAACGACAGTGTATACCCTCTAATTTTCCTTCACGGTGACGTCTCCCACTTTGCTGTCCAGGCTTCCCAGCTTCATAACATGAATAGAGAATTAATTCCCTCTTTTTCTCTAAATGACCTGGAAGGGTTTGTGTAAGGTCGTGCCATGTCCCTCTTAAATGTTGGACGGAAGTCACGGGGGCAGCCCGTGAGGTCTGCGTTCTTCACGGGAGGGACGGTTTCAGATCTGTCCTTGTGTCTGTTTGGGTCAGTTGTGTCTCTCCGGGAGCTTGTGTCTCTCCGGGAGCTCGTCGGCGTCTGCAAATGTTCAGATTTCTGGGCATGGGTTTGTTCTTGAGTTTGTTCTTGAAATCGTCAGAGCGTCTTTGTTTAAATTCACTTTTCAGTGACAGTGGACGTACAGCGTTGTGTTAGCTTCGGGTGTGCAACACGGTGATGTGACACGTACATACCTCCCTCGTCAGAGCTTCGTAACCTCTGCAGCAGGGAGCTGCCCACGGCGACATGGGTGGCCCTGTCCCATAAACTAAGGGCGCTGTTTCTAAACAGCTCGTGTGTTTGTTTTAAAGCAAAAACGAAGCAGTGTGGGCACCAGAAGCCAGATGTCACCCCATCAGCCGAAAAGCTTCACTCTCTGGCCTTTACTACAAAAGTGCTGACCCCGTTTTTGGAATCGGCTGTGTTGTGACCTTCGTACTCTAAATTTGTGCCTTTTGCGATTTTTTCCCCCTTCGTTCAGAGTTGGTATCATCTTCCATCCACCTCGTCTTTTCAGAGAATCAAGCTGTGGATTCTCTATTGCGTACGCTTACGTGAGTTTTAATTTCACTGGACGTCTCGTTTCCTGGAGTTTGATTTGCTCTCGCCTCGTGTTTAAGCTACTTCGGATGGTTGATCTCTGAGCCTTCCAGAAGCTACGCACATGGCGCGTCCGTGTCCGCCCTGCGCATTTTGACGCGCTGCGTTCTCGTGATTGCGTTGTTTTCAAATGCATCATTTTGTTTGTTTGTTTTGGTCCTTGGGTCACGCAGCGGTGTGTGTGTGTGGCTTCTTTCCAAACACGTTTGGGGGTTTCCGCCATCCTTTTGTTCCGATTTCTAACTCGGACCCTCGCGGTGGTGGGTCAACTCAGGCCACTTCGTTTGTCGCTTGGCGGTGAGCCGACCGCATCGCCCAGCCCGATGACCGCACCGGTGATGGAGTCACGTCTCACACACTCGCTCGAACCTGCTGGGAGCTTCCTGGGGTGGCCGAGGAGAGGGGGGTCGCGGGGGCCCCTCTGCCCGTTCCTCCTTTAGCTCCATCCGCTGTCCTGAGGTTTGGGTTCGGGTGTGTGTCAACGACAGGCTTGTTTGGTCTGCCCGTGGCATCGTCCTCTGACCGGTGTGAGACGACCTTGGGGACCAGCAGGTGTTTCTTGCGGTGATGTCTGGGTGCCCTCATCGTCCGGCGACCCCGGTGTCTTTGGCGTCGACGGGGGGCAGCGTTTCCCATCCGGGGCTTTCCAGTTCTCTTTGTCCTGCGTTTAAGGCCGTCTCCTGGGTTGTGGTTTTAAATTCTATCTTAAGAAACTTTAATTGTTTTGCCGGAATATTTAGTCCAGTTACATTTCATTAGTGAGATTTTGGGGTTCCGTCTCCCAGCTCACTCAGTGTTTGCCATTTGTCCTTCTAATCATCTGTCGTCTTTCAATCCTCCCCCTTCTTTTGGGTTTAATCAAGTGTTTTGTTTTCTTCCCTCTGTTTCTCTGGCTCTTCTAAGATTGTTTACTGTCCTCTTAAGGGCTGGAGATTGCAACGCTCGTCCTGACTCGCGTTTCCCTTACATGAGGGGGCCCCCCCGAATCCAAGGCCTCAGTCGCTTTGGCCGCCCCCCCCCCCCCGTTGCGCTGTCTGTCGCATTCTCAGCTCCGCCAACCCTTTTGTCACAGCCGTTTTAAATAGCGGTTGCATATTTTACCCGCACACGTATCTCCTCAGGCACCCCCTCCCCCGCCTCTTCTCCGGGGTCCCCTTCTTCACACGCCTCCTGTCTGGCCGGCTTGGGGAGCTGCTGGTCACTGCGCCGCCACTCCCTCACCTCGTCTTCCGGGGGCTCCTGTCACACATGAGCCGTGCTCCCCGCAGGCCACATACATAGTCCGGTGACTTTAATTTTCTCTTCTGACTTCCTGGGTTTTTCGCTTTTTATGCTTCAACCTGGATGTTTTGTGCTGGGTTGTTTTCCAGCTCACACACCTTCTCGTCCGCTCTGTGTGGCCATGTTCCCAAGACTTGAATTTTTTTGGGGGTGGCGGGGGGTGATTCTAGCTGTCTGGCGAAGTTTGGCCTGTCACACAGTTGGGAGCAGGTGCTGTCTGTCTTAGGTTCGGGTCACCTACGGGTCTGACCTCCCGTCTTCTGTAAGGGGGTGTCATCACTGGGTTCGGTCTCCTCGTATTCCTGGAGGTTTTACTGAATGCTGACCTGTGTGTGAAGATGTTTGCAAGCTCCAGGCAGCTCCCCCTCCACGTGGTCTGCGGACTGGCCTCCTGGTGGCCCTACCCCTGGGCACAGATGTCCCCGGGTCTTGGCTGAGCACCTGGGGGTTCCCCAGGGTGCCTCCTTACTGGCAGGCCCCCAAATCCAACTTTTGTCTGATATTAGAGACATCAAATTCTAGACCTTCTCTTTTTTTAGTTTCTTAATTGACTTTCTGAATCTTGTCTGCTCGTGCTGCTTCATGGCTGGCATGGCTGTCGAAGTCCCACCGAGGCTGGGTTCCAGGGCTGTGACACGGGACCCTCGGGGACCTGCAGACCCCTCTGCTCAGCCCCATGTCTGCTGCCCCCTCTCCCGCCCCGTGCACACCCAGGCAGCTTTTCAAAACTGCCACTTTCGGAGTCTTTCTCGGTGGGGGTCAGGCCGGTCCTGGCGGCTGTGTCCTTCCGCGGTGGGGGGCCCGGGGCTTCCACGCGTCGAGTGCATTCGGTTTTGCGCAGCTGGCGCGCGCTCATCAGGGTGTGAGATCGCGTGGCGGCAAGTCGTTCTCCCGTGGGGTCCCTCCGCCTCCGGCTCCCCACGGGTGCCCCCAGTCCGCCGTGAGTCCCCCAGCTTCCCAGGGGTGCCCGCAGTCCGCCGTGTGACCCCCACCCTGCCTCCACGGGTCCCCCAGTCCGCCATGCATCCCGGGCATGGCATCTGCGTGCAGTGCGTGCGTCTTGCGTGCATAGTGTGCGTCTTGCATGCACAGAGTGCGTCTTGCGTGCGTCTTGCATGCGTCTTGCATGCAGCACGTGCGTCTTGCATGCACAGCTTGCATCTTGCGTGCACAGCGTGCATCTTGCGTGCGTCTTGCATGCAGCGCGTGTGTCTTGCGTGCACAGCTTGCATCTTGCGTGCACAGCGTGCGTCTTGCGTGCGTCTTGCATGCAGCACGTGCGTCTTGCGTGCACAGCGTGCATCTTGCGTGCGTCTTGCGTGCAGCACGTGCGTCTTGCGTGCACAGCGTGCATCTTGCGTGCGTCTTGCGTGCAGCACGTGCGTCTTGTGTGTGTCTTGCGTGCAGCGCGTGCGTCTTGCGTGCGTCTTGCGTGAGCGCGTTCCCAGGTGCGCGGAGCCCTGCCGGGTGTTCACAGTGACTGGTGTCCCTTGGTCGGGCGCACAGGGAGCTGGGGGTGTCCCGGGCAGCCCTGGGCAAGCCCGGGGAACCCACGGCGGGCCTGGGAGCAGAAGGAGGGGTCCAATGGGCCCTGGACGCAGCTGCTGGGATCGCGGCAGGCGGCGGGGTAATCAGCGAGCCCGGGACAGGAGCGGCGGGACCCGGGGGTCCGGATGGGAGGAGATGCCCGCAGGGAGTGTCGCGTGCTCTGCGCCGTGACCCAGGGGCCCGGTCAACAGGACCGGTGGCCTGCAGTCCAGGATCGCACTGGCCACGGGCCTCTCTGGGATCGGTCCAGGGTTAACTCTCTCTCCGCCTGGCCCTGGCGCTGTCCCCAGCAGCTGTCCCTGCACCTTTCTGAGCACGGGGGCTGGAGACACCTGCTGTGGCCCTGTCGGTCTCAGCTGCAGAAGCTCAAGCAGCTGTGGCTGTCCTTGGGCCACCGACCTCCGCCATTCTCCCTCCCTTCTCCTTCCTCGCTCACGTCTGTGATTTCCGCCCGACGGGGCGTGTTTCATTGGTTCTAAATGTATCTTGTCCCCATCTTTTTGCGTCCACAAGATGGGGCACATCTTACCTTCGGTGCTGTGTCACGGTGCCACGGCTGGCAGTTCTGTCTTTGGGCACACAAAGGACAGAATGGTGACTGCGATGACACCCGCCCGAGTGCGCCTGCAGGAACCGCCACCTGCCGCGTCCCAGGGTGCTGACAGTTGTGTTCCTGCGGTCGGACGTCCTTCACGAGTGTGGCCCGTTCAGAACTGCCGGTCCAGTTGGCGCTGAGCTGGCAGCTGCAAAGGTGGCTGAGGTCGTCCACCGTGGTGTGTTCATGCTTGAGTGGGGGCCTCCTGGAGCCGAGCTGCAGGGACTGGGGTGTGTGGCCTGGGCATTCACGGGACAGAGCAGTTCCATCACCCCAAGACTCCTCCATGCTGTCTCCATGGTCACCCACCCACACCCCGCCCCTGGCAGCCACCGGTCTGTCCTCTGTCCCCATAGTTGTGTTTGCACAGGGCCAGGCCAAGGACCCACGCAGCGCACGGCCGTCTGAGACCGGCCCCCGGCCCCGCAGGGCGGGTCTGGGCTCACCTGGGGGTGCCGCAGTAATTGGTTCCTTTCCACGCTGAGCCGTGAGCCATCGAGAGGACAGTTCCCACTTTGTCCCTGTTGTGGGACCCTGGAGCTGTTTCCAGTTTGGGGCATTTGTAGACGGAGCTCGTACCCGGCCATGGGGGTCGCTGGGCCACGTGCTCCGTGTGCATTTAACCTCCTAAGATGCGGACTGGCGTGCCACCAGTGTCCCTGCTGTCCCATGCCCTCACCCGCCAGGCCGCGGGGCTGGCCGCCGCCCGTGGCCACCAGCGCTCGGTGCCTGCGGGTTTCAGGGTCAGCCTGTCCCACGCGTGCGACGGGGAACCTCTCCGTGGCTGGAGGTGACCTTTTTCTAGCGGCCGAGGGTGTGGAGCGGCTTTGCATCCGCTAACGGGCCATCTGTCCCTTCTCCGCGAGGCGTCCGTCCACATCTGCCCGTCTTCACATCGGGGCTGCACGTCATCGCGTCCCGTGTGGGGAGTGTGCCGCGAGTTTCGATGCGTGTCCTATTTCAGACACGTGATCCCAGACCTGCCTCCGCCCCCTCCCCCATCTGCAGCCCGTCCGCCTTCTCGTCCTTCTCAGATGGGCGTTTGTCATTTCCGTGACGCCTGGTTCAGCAACTGATCGTTTCATGGGTTGTGCTTTTGGGGTCACGTCTAAGCTTTCAGCCGAACCCGAGATGACAAAGCTGTTCATTTTATCTTCCTCTTAAACTTTTATAGGTTTGTGTCTTACATTCGGGTCGACGATCCATTTTTGCCCATTTTCACAGAAGGCGTGAGCTTCAGCTCGAGGCTGTTTTTGTGTCCTTTGCCTGTGTGTGACCGACCAGTCCCTCGGCACCATTTGTCCAACAAGCTGTCCCCCCTCCGTTGCGTGACGTGTGCACCTTTGTCACACATCAGCAGAGCGTGCTCGTGTGGGTCTATTCCTGCGCCCCACGCTCTCCGCACACAGGCTCGGTTACTAACCAGAAAGATAGTGGGACTTAAAATTAGACGGTGTGATTCAGCGTTTTTCTTCCTACTCTGCCGGAGTTGTGTTTCTCTGTATAATTAAGGACTTAGGGGATCATTTTCTTTCTGCCATTTTAACCAGCGCCATATACTTTCGTGGAGTGGCTGTCACCTTCTCTGTCCCCCCCCGAGCCGTGTCCCCACCCAACCTTAGCAGGGTTCCCTTGCGGGCTGAGCAGCACGGCTCGGTCACCTGCTGCGGCCACTCGTGTTGGCGGGGTCTCCCGAGGGTAAGGCTGCCGGTGCTGTCTCGAGGGTGCCACCTGCGTGGTTCCCTGGGGACGCGCTGTGCACTGGGGCGGGGACACGCTCCCCACCGGGGCCCCCGCACGGAGGTGCCCTGTAGGCCGGGGCCCCGCTGTGTTGCTTGGAGATGGACTCCTTGGTTTTCTTCAGATTCTGAGTCACTGACTCTTCGGAGGCTGAGAAGGTGCCCGGCCAGAGGCCAGCATGACCCTCCTGGGTCCCCTCCACACCTCAGCACCTGTGTCCCCTCCCAGGTCCCCTCCACACCTCAGCGCTGTTGCTCCTTCTGTTCATTCCTTAAAAAGTGTTTTAATTGTGGTAAAATACACATGATGTTGGCCATCGCCACCAGGGTGAGGGCACAGCTCGGTGGCATCAGGCACAGTCACACTGTGTGTGGTTGTCACCACTGTCACCTCCAGGACGTCCTCATCTTCCCACCTGGAACGCTGTCCCCATTAAACTATCATTCCCAGCCCCTCCCCCAGCCCTGTCTACTTCCTGTCTGTGGGTCTGACTCCTTGGGGACCACCGTGAGTGGGGTCCCATGGGACGTGTGCTTCCGTGACTGGCCCATCTCACTCAGTGTGACGTCCTCAGCCCCGGTCGTCCTTTGCTGGCTGGACTCATGCAGTGTCCCCAGGGCGGGAGCAGTGGGGCCTGGAGTCGCACGGGGACCCCTGTGGGACCCCAGTCAGAGCCCCGGGGTGCCCGCCCACGTGTCCTGTGACCTACTTGCCTGCTCGTAACTCGGCCGCCATTTGCCCAGATGAGCTGTCGTTCCGGATGTTTCTGCTGGGACCCTCGAGGCCGTGACTCACTGTTCCCTCGTGGGGAGCGATCACGCGCCTGCCGCCCCCCCCCACGCCCTCTCCCCACTTCACGGTGCGAAACAGTGGAGCCCACGGTCCTGGGCCCAGGCGGGGCCGTCGAGAATGGGGCCGATAACAGCGGAGGTGGCGGCTCAGCCCCAGCAGCTGGGCCTGGGGTGGCGGGAGGCCGCCGAGTGCCTGCGCCTGGGGGGCCTCTGTGTGTTGTGCGGAGTCTGTGGACGGCCACCTGGCCCAGCGGGGAGCCCCCACCACCCTGCGACCTGGCTGGAATGACCCGTCCAACGCCCCCCAGGGACCCAAGGGCGGCCCTGTCACTGTGCCCAGCAGGAGCTCTGTGGTGTCCCGACCTCGTTGTCACCCCCCCTCCCCCCAGGGCCGAGCGAGGGGCGGCTCCGATCATGACCGTGCCCGCCACGGGCAGGTGGGTGGGGGTCGGTTTTAAAATGCCATCGGGGGGTTTTCCCTGCTCCCTCCCAGAGCACAGGGCTCTGCGTTTGGGACATTGCTCAGGTGGCCCTCCCGGGAGGTGACCCAGAGTCACCCGTGTGATGGGGACACAGGGATGAGGGAGGCGGCACCCCTGCCTTCCGTGTGGGCGGGCGAAGAGTAGCAGACTGATGACGTGTGTGGGGGACTGGGGGGAGCCTGTGCCCTGGACCCCTGCTCCTGCAGAAAGCGTGAGGTGGGGGGCGCGGGGCAGGACTGGGGGGCCTGCTTGGGGAGCCTCGGGGCGCGGAGCCTGGCGGGAGCAGTGGCCCCCAGCACCCGGTTCAGCAGTGGGTGTGGTGGGTGCTCAGCAGGTGCCCAACAGACTCGGGGCCTCTGTGAGCAGCGGAGGGGAGCCCCCACCCGGCCACAGGGGAGACACCCGAGGGCCCATGGGCAGAGCAGGCTGAGGCCAGGTGGGCAGGGCAGAGATGGGCCGGTTCTCTGCTTGACGTCCGGCCTGCCACTTGTGCCCAGCGTGGCTTGGGGACGCCAGAGGGGGCCTCACCGTCCCTCCCCATACCGGAGCTGCCGGCCTGGCTCCCCCAGGGGGCCCTGGCTGTCCCCAGCAGCGGTTCAGCAGGGACAGTGCCCACCGTCCCCGCCTGCGAGAGTGCTGGCAGATATCCCCAGAGCCACCCCGGGGCCCCGTGCGCGTGGCACGGCCACTGGGGAAGCGTCCACTCACGGGGGGGCTGCACCCCACCTGCACACCTGCTGCACCCACCCCCCTCGCTCGGGGCCCTCGGCGACCTGTGCCCATCCCCCGCCCGCCTTGCTCTGCTCCCCGGTTCCCTGGGGGTTCACTGGGCCTCCCGCGGGGGTGGCCGCGGCCGCTGACCGGGCGGCTCTGTGTCCACAGTGCAGGAGAAGCCCGAGCCGGTGCCGCTGGAGAGCCGCTCCTGCGTCCTCATCCGCCGCGACCTCGTGGCCCTGCCCGCCAGCCTCATCAGCCAGATCGGGTACCGCTGCCACCCCAAGCTCTACTCGGAGGGTGACCCCGGCGAGAAGCTGGAGCTGGTGGCAGGTGAGGCCCCGCCCCCCCCCACGCGCCCCCCGGTTTGCTCCCCGGAGCTGTGGGCGACGCGGTCGTCACCAGCCAGCCAGAGGGGAAGACGGGCCCTCGCCTGCCTCCCCCGGTCTCCTTCTGGAAGGACGGGTCGCCGAGAGGAGTCATCCGATGGATTAATTCAGAGTTTTAATTGGACGCCCTGGGCTGGTCTCGCGCCTGATAGGCGGGGGCGGCCGTCACGGTCGCGTCTGAACTTAGGCCGACGATGAAACCAAGTCAGATGCAGCTCACTAGCCCCCCGCGTCCCCCCCGAGTGTCCCACGGCCCGTCTGCAGGGTGACAACCCGCAGCCCCCACAGCGGCCCGCGGTCCGAGGCGGGTTTGCTGTGACAGTGACAGGACGAGTCAGGGTGGCGTCCGGGCCGGCGCCCCTGGCGGGGAGTTACCTGTGCGGTGTGGGGACCGTCTTTAGAGTTTTGAGGCTGTTCGAGGGGAAGCGGGGTTTCGATGGCACTGTCACCCACGCTGGTGACATGGAGCATTTTCGGGGGGCCTATCGCTCATGGGCCCCACACACGGGCGGCCAGCGCCTCCCCCCTCCCGCTCCTCACGGTTCCGCTGCCAGCTGCCAGGGACCCCACTCCTGCGTGGCGCCCCTACCCGCTGCAGCCCCTGTGGCGTCGTGGGCCTCTGCCCGCCTTGCCACCTCCGCTGGGCGGCTCTGGTGCGGAGGGCAGCGCCCCGCAGGGTGGGGAGCTGGGCGGTGAGGCTGGTCCGGCCAGGCCGGGGTGCGGCGGGGGTGCACCAGGCTATACCCTGGACCCCACACCTGCCGCCACCGCTGTCCTGGGCAGGACCCGGGGCCCGTGTTCGGGAGGGGCCCGTGTTTAGCATGAGGGACTGTGGTTGGGACTGTGGTTGGCCCTGGGGGTGGGTTCTGGCTGAGGGCTCTCAGGAGGGCAGGGCGCCGGGGAGCCCTGTAGGGGAGGGCCCTGCCTTCCCGCCGCCTCCTGCTGGTGTGTGGGGTCAGGGCAGGTGAGGGCTCGCCGCCAGCCCCGGCCCCACCTGGTCCCCAGCTGGTTGTGGGGTCTCCAGGCCCCGCCAGGCCCCAGGCCCCCTGTACAGAGCTCCCCGCAGTGAGGGGGTATCCTGCCCGGTGGCCCTGGGCGACCTGCCCTGCTATTGAGTTTAGGCTCTGCAGTATGACCTGGGTGGACGGGAGGCTGGGGACCGTTTGGCGCCGCTGACCAGACACCCCGCTGGGGGGCCCCTCCAGTCAGCCGTGCGCCTCTCGACGCCCCCTGGGGCCGTGGCTCACGGGGCTCATCGCCGAGCCGGGAACGGCCCCCTGTGGCCAGGGCTGGTGGGCGAACGTGCTGTGACACTCAGTCACAGGGAAGGGCCAGGCGAGGTGGGGCCGCCCCAAGACCCCCGAGGCGACAGTGCCCACGCGCCCTTCGACGTCCAGTGTGGGCACAGGCATCCCCGAGCTCCCGGGATCCCCTGCTGGTGTCTCAGCCCTCTGCTGGCGGTCTGGTGGGGCGCCCGGGCCTGCCCGGCTTCTCGGGGTAAACGGCACTGTGTGGGCTCAATGGTCACCCCTCAGCCCTCGGCTGGCAGTTCCCCCAGTGCAGCCCAAGGAGAAGCCAGGGGGAGCCCCCGCCCAGCCCCCGGTCACTGCCTGTGGCTCTTAGGTATTTGGGAGGCGACCTTGAGGTGACCCCCAGAGGAACCAGGCAGCTCCCTCGAAGCTGGAAGGCTGGTTGGGGCCAGCCTTAGAGCATGTCCCCAAGGCCACCTCTGCTAGTGACAGGCCCTCAGCTCAGCGAGTCCAGCCGGGAGTGGCAGCCCTTGCTCTGTGGGGCCCGGGCCCGGGACCCTGCCCCCACCGGCCGGGACGGCGCCCACGGCCCCCCGGGACGGCCGGGCCCTCACCGTGCTCTGTCTGGCGGCCGCAGGCTCCGGCGTCTACATCACGCGCGGCCAGCTGATGAACTGCCACCTCTGTGCCGGGGTGAAGCACAAGGTGCTGCTGAGGAGGCTGCTCGCCACCTTCTTCGACAGGTGGGTCCCTCGGTGTCAGGACCGCCGGGCCCCGGCGGGGGGCGCATCTGCCCGAGGGGACCTGGGTCTGGGGAGGGCCGGGCTCTCGGGCCTTTCCAGGAGGGCTGGGGGGGGTCCCCCCAACGAAGTGATGAAGAGCCACCTCGCTCCACCGCGGGGGGGTCGGGCAGCCCCTCCCCCACCCCGCCCCTCAGCGGTGTGGGCCGGGCTCCCCGCCCTCCACCTCCACCCCTGGGACGGCCACCCGCCCAAGGGGGCAGCCAGGTGTCCCCTGCCGCAGGGCTCTCGGCTCCTCCGTCCAGCACTGGGCAGCGGGGAGGCCCATCGCCGCGGTCTCCTGCGGCCAGAGCCTCACTCGGACCCCCCCGCCCACCCGCCCGCCCTCTGTCCCCACACCAGGAACACGCTGGCCAACAGCTGTGGCACCGGCATCCGCTCGTCCACCAGCGACCCGAGCCGCAAGCCGCTGGACAGCCGAGTGCTCAACGCCGTGAAACGTGAGGGCCCCGGGTGGGGGACGGGGTGGGGGGCGGGGATGGGGCGAGGGGCGGGGTCTGGGGGACACGACGCCCCTCCGTCCCGGCCGGGGAGCGGCAGCACCCCACCCCCGGGCGCCGGGCCGGGTGCGGGCCTGGGCGCGGAGAGAGCCAGGTCCCGAGGTGCGGACATCCTTGGTAGGTTTCCAAGCGCGACGGCTTCAGCTGCGAAACTATTTTAATACGTGGAATAGATCTAATTTTCCTTTTTGAACAAAACCCCTTATTTACATCGGGAGGTTATTCTGAGCCTGTGCCATCTGCTCGGCGTCTCTGCCTCCCGCTTCTGGGCGCGGGGGCGGCGCCCGGCCGGCTCCGTGGCAGACGCCGCCCCGTCCCCCACGCCTGTCCTCGGAGGGGGCCCCCCCCGCAGCCCGGCGGCGGCCACGCGGGCCCGCTGCTCGTCCTTCTGGGGCCGGGGCATACGGAACACGCTCCTGGTGTCTTGTTAAAGACGGCTCTCGTATCGGAGCTCAGAGGGGGCTTGGCAGTCGGTAGTTACGGCCCAGGGTGAGGGGTGCTGGCTGGGCTCCGGGGAGACGCACTCAGGGGTGCAGCTCACGCTGCCTTCTGCAGGCTCACCCCGGGTCAGGGACCGGCCTCCAGGCTCCAGGCTCTTGGACAGCTGGGTCTCGTGGTCCCCGGTGGAGAAAGCGGGGGAGGGATGTTTTCATCACGAACAGTGGTGCAGGTGACGCTGCAGCTGCCTGCGTCCTCCAGGCCGATGACCAGGCCCCTCCTCACTCCTCATCCAGCCTGTGGGCGGACAGAGCCCTGTCCTGGTCAGGCTTGTCTGACCCGGCCCCCGGAGCCTGGGTGGGTGGGACAGAGCGGGAAGGGAGGCCCAGGGCCACACAGCTGGCTGGCGGTCGGAGCGGGGCCAGGGTCCCTGGCGCTCTGCACTCGTGCCAGATCCGCAGGCTTGTGCCCTGATGCCCTGACCGTCTGCCGCCTTCAGCGTGTGGCCAGGGACGGTCCCCAAGTGTGGCGTGTCCTGCAGGGCAGGGTGACCATGGGTCTTCAGGCTGCGGCCGGGAGAGCCCTGCCCGCCCTGTGGTCTCCGCCTGTGGGGAGCAGGGCGGAGGACGGTCCCTGGGGCGGCAGAGGGGGGCAGCGTGGGGTTCCCACGAGCCGCCGCTCACGCCCCCGTCCCCCCCGATGTCCCCCCGTCCCCGCAGTGTACTGTCAGAACTTCGCCCCCAGCTTCAAGGAGAGCGAGATGAACGTGATCGCCGCGGACATGTGCACCAACGCCCGGCGCGTCCGCAAGCGCTGGCTGCCCAAGATCAAGTCCATGCTGCCCGAGGGCGTGGAGATGTACCGCACGGTCATGGGCGCCTCGGCCGCCGGCCTGGCCCTCGACCCCGAGCTGCCGCCCGCCGCGGCGCAGGCGCTGGAGCAGCGGCTGTACGCCGAGCGCCGGGGCGACCCCGCCGCCATCGTGGCCCTGAGGACTGACGCCAACGGCGTCGACCTGGGCGCCGCCGCCAACCCTGCCTTCGACGCCGGCCCCGAGGCCGACGGCCCCGGCTCCGTCATCCAGGAGGTGGCCGCGCCCGAGCCGCTGCCGCCCGGCGGCCAGAGCCCCCCGCAGCCCTTCGAGCAGAGCAGCGCCGGCTCCAGCCGGCCCCAGACGCCGGCCGCCAGGAGGCAGGAGGGCGCCTACACGGGGACCTTGTAGGGGGCCGCGGGGGCCGCCGGGGACCGCCGGGGACCGCCGGGCGCCGCCGGGGCCGGTACTAGCTGCTTGCATGCGTTACTAATACAAACAAATGTGATCAAGCCACTTACCTACTGAACTGCTGTTGCCTGAGAGAAATGTGATTTTTATTCTGCTTGTACTTAAAACGTATGAAGGAAACGATGCATTCGTGACACTGTAAACAGCTCGGCCGCTGGAGACCTGGCTGCGAGAAGGGCCCAGGGTCCCTCTGGATAACTCGAGGTCAGTCTCCAAGTCGTAGCTCCCCGTCCCCGCTCCTGGGGAGGGGGCGAGCGGCCGCCAGGCCCCCCGCCCCCGGAGCCCAGCCCTGCCCCAGCCGCCTGCCCATCAGGGGCCACGGCCACGGCTGGGCCCCCAGGGGCCAAACCCCCCCACCCCCATTTCCCCTTCCTTCCTGAGAGTCGGGGTCAGGCCCCCGCCGTGTGTGTGGAGGGCGTGTGCGCGCGTGCGAGCGTGTGCCTTGCGTGGGGACGGGAGCAGGGGAGGCGACACAGCGCTGGGCCTCGCCGTCACTGGGAGGAGACGGGGCTGCTGGCGCGTCCGTTCCCCTGCCTGGCAGCTCCAGGGCCCCGTGGCCACCTGGGCCCGGCCAGCCTCCCGCCGGGCCGCCCGCAGTCCAGTCGGGGCGCGGCCGCCACCCCGCATGCCTCGGCCTCGTCAGAGGCTGTTTGTTTGTTCATTTGTTCTCATCCCAATTCAGGTCTAGTTTGGAGACTTTCAGACCCAAAAGAGCAAAAAATTAGGGTCGGCGTCCCCGTGGTGACTTGGGGTCCGGCCTTCTGTCTGTATACCCTGACCCCCACCCCCACCCCAGGCCTGGTCCCACCGGCCTCCCACTGGGAGCAGAGGCCCCGGGAGGTGTGGCTAGTGTGTGTGGCGAGGTGGAGGCCCTTGGGGCAGCGGGGGTGGGGGGATGGTTGGGGGAGGGCAGGAGCTGGGCCAGGCCGGAGTGGGGGCTCCCCACGCGTGCTCTGCGGGGAGCCCGGGGCAGCCGGTGCACGGCTCTGGAGGGCAAGGCAGGTGCACGAGGGGCCCACCCCAGCTGGGCGTGGGCTTGAGGCCGGAGCGTTCCCGCTGAGGTTTTGTCGCTGGTTTTGGTGGCGGGCGGGGGCATCCACCTGCTGCCCGACGCGCTCGTGGAGCCTCTCTCCAGTGGCTCCGTGTCCTTGTCCAGGGGCTGTGGCCCTCCCAGGCCACAGGGGGTCCCCGGGCGTGGCTGGGACACCCCTCCTCTCCCAGACCCGAGGGGACCTCTTGCGTGTTGCCTCTGTCCCCAGCGCTCTCTGCCTGTGTGTGCCACAGGCTGCATAGGTGGGGTTCAGCCCCGCCCAGGACCCACGGAGCTGAGCCTCCCCAGCTGCAGGGCCTTTGTGGGGTCCAGTGAGGCACAGCTGGGGGGGCCGTTAGGCTCCTTCCCGCTGGGTGCCTCATTCCAGTACCTGCCGCCCTTCCTGGGGGCAGCCGAAGGCAGCGTCCCAGCCCCCACACGGCCTCCTGGGCGCCCCCAGCAGACAGATCTGACCGCTGGAAAGGGAGCCACAGGCGGGCAGAGCCAGGGGCAGGCGGGGATGGGGGGCCCCTCCCAGCCCCTGGACCGCCCGCGCCTGAACGCGGGCCGGGCGCCATGGTCCTGGTCCCCAAGGGCTGTGGCTCTTGCAGGGGCTTCAGGCCGACCCCCTGAATGGAGGCAGACCCCTCCCCGCCTCCCTCCCCTGCCGGGGCCTGGGGCCCATGGCTGGCTGGGGACGGGGACCAAGCCCTCCCAGCACCCGGAGGAGGCCACTCCCCTCGCGCCCCTGGGTGGCCTCAGGGTGGCGTTGGTGTTGGCAGGTGAGGTCGACCCCGGCTCATCTCCCCTCTAGAGTATCCCTTTACCTGCTCTCCCACCCACCCAAATTTGCACTTTAATTTGACCATTTCTGGGGACCTTCCGGAGACGGGCCCACCTGTCCCGGCTGTTGACAGAAGGACTGTCTGTGTATCCCCCTCTCTCTCTCTCTCGTCCCCTCCCGAGCGTGCGAGGCCCCCCGCCAGGGTCCGGGACAGGGAAGGGAGCCCCTGGCCTGGTGGGGGAGGCGGCGGCCGCACCCAGAAGGCCTGGCCGGGCTCAGGCCAGCACAAGGCCCGTGACCTCTGCCCCGCTGGGTTCCCGTCGCCGTCCGTCTCGTTGCCGGGTGGGGGACAGTGAGCTGTGAGTGAGACTTGAACCGTGATATGTGACTGGTCCCGAGCGTGCCCGCGCCTGCGGTGGGCTGGGCCGGGCCGGGCCGAGCGTTTTGCACTAATGAGTCCCGCAGTGGATGCGGGTCCGAGTGTCTGCAGACGGCGTGGCTGACGATTGTATCTGCCGGGGCGTCCCTCCCGTCCTGGGCGCCCGCCTCCCCTGGGGGCAGGTGGCCGGTGGGTGGGCGGCGGGCAGCGCCCTGGGCTCGGAGGGACCTTCCAGAGTGCCTTAGCATCTTTTGACCATTTTTCCCAAGGAAACCCAATTAAGGAAAGCGGCCCCTCCCCCTCCTCTGTTTACAAGACGACTAATCCCTGTCCCGCCAGCGAGCGAGATGATGACCCCGACACCCAGACCCCGTAGGAGGAGAGAGAGACGAGCCACTCAGTATTGATGAGATGTCCGCACTGTTATCCCTAAGCTTGACCGTTAGCAATACTCATCCCCTACACAGAGCCCGTTAGAGCTACGTCCCAGCAGCGCCTTTCCAAGGGGCAGCGGGGACCGGACCGTGTGGGGGGCGGCCTTGGCGCTGGCCCCGGGATCCAGCAGCCGCCCCTGCCCTCTGCCCTCCCGGTGGTGGCGGTGACGTGGGAGGTGCTGCAGGAGGCGGCTGGGACTGGGGCTGGGACGGGACGGAGTGCAAACGGTCCCTCGGGCCCTCAGAAGGGGCCAGGGATGTGACAGATACTGTGAGCGCGCAGGTGGGGCCCGCCGCCTGGCTGTGGGGGTGGGGGAGGCCTTGGTACTTGAATCCTGTCCCGTGTCCTGCACTGTGTCTGGCCCTGCCCTGAGTTATCTGTGGTCGCTTCACTCTGCGTCGGACTCGGTTGTCCCGCCGTGTCCCCGAAGGTGGACGAAGCTGTGGATGGGTGGCAAAGGGGAGGGGCTTCCCGGAGGCTGGGCGGCCGCGGGCAGGGGCTCCGAGCCTGGCTGGCGTGGGCCTCTGAGCTGGGGGGGGCGGGGGGTGGGGGCCGTGGAGGGGACACGGGTGCGCCCGGCCCAGTGCCACCCCCAACGTTTACTGCTCGGATCGCCCCCAGCCAGGTCACTTTTACGGGAATATCTTCCCACAATAGTTAAAGGCCAACTTCCCACTAACCAGCTTGGAGCCCCCCACCCCGAGCAGCCTGCCTGCCTCCGCCCGGCAGTAACCCCCCACCCCGCGGAACCCAGAGCGCGTAGCTAGCCGTCTTGAGCTTTAACTACTGTTTCAGAATGTCGCTGCTGCCGAAACCCGCCGTCGTGGCGAGCCAGCCGGCTCCGAGCGCGTCGCCCGCCCGAGACGCGGGGCCGTCAGGGCTGGCTTGGTACACGATGTGTCTCATGTGGCAAAGGTTTGGGGTTTTTTGTTTGTTTGCTTGTTGTGTTTCTTTATGGGTGTGTGTGTGTGCGGGGGGGGGGTGGGGGAAGCGAAAAGGAAAATTATATGCAGAATCTAAAGCATTCAGATTGGACGACCCGCTTGAATTCTGATCAGTTGCTTCGTCGTTAGCATTTTGCACATGATTGTAATTTTTATGTCAACAGAAGCCAAAACTTGCAATACTATTTTTAGCAGACAAAAAAGAAAAAAAAAAACTACGTATAAAACGTATACATATTTTTGACTTGAACGTTGGGATGGCCCTGGGCACAAGCGGAGCGTTTGTCCCCTGGACGGAATGTCTGCAGACTGGACACGTTTCCACGGAGAGACGGCCGTGGAGTCGGGGAGGGGAGGAAGGAGGTGGTACTGTAGCTCACGACTGTTAAAA
>PVKZ01006908.1:0-28757 GCA_004027375.1 Macroglossus sobrinus | reverse complement strand
TAAGGGAAACAAAAGAAAAAATAAACAAATGGGACTACATTAAACTATAAAGGTTTTGTACAGCAAAGGAAACCATCAATAAAACAAAAAGAGAACTGGCCGCTTGGGAGAAGATAATTGTTAATGGTACATCTGATAAGGGATTAATATCCAAAATATATAAAGAACTTATACAACTCAACAACAACAACAACAAATCCAATTTAAAAAATGGGCAGAAGACCTGAACAGATACTTCTCCAAAGAGGAAATATAGATGGCTAATAGACATATGAAAACATGCTCAAGGTCGCTAAGCATCAGAGCAATGCAAATTAAAACCATAATGAGATATCACCTCACACCTGCCAGAATGGCTATCATTAATAAATTTTAAAAAATAACAAGTGTTGGTGAGAATGTAGAGAAACAGGAACCCTCATACATTGTTGGTGGGAATGCAAATTGGTGCAACCTCAAGGCAAAACAGTCTGGAGGTTTCTCAAAATATTAAAAATGGATATACCTTTTAACCCAGCAATTGCACTATTTATTCAAAGAAAACCAAGACAATTAATTTGTAAAGATCTATGCACCCCAATATTCATGACAGGAAAATTTACAATAGCCAAGATATGGAAGCAACCTATAACCCCATCAATAAAAGATTGGATAAAGAAGTTATGCTTCATATACATAATGGAATATTACTCAGCCATTAAAAAAATGAAATCCTCCCATTTGCAATGTAAATCACTTTGTTTCTCTGGACATCTATGTCCTCATCTGTAAAATAAAGTCATTAGACTAGAAAAAAAAGTTGACCTCTGAAACATAGATTTCAAAATAAGTTTCTCCTCTACACAAATATTCTGAAATAGTTGGTTCAGAAAAAAATAGCAACTTATATAAATATAGTGATAAAGAATAAATGAGTTCCAGATCTATAAAGGATGATGATGATGATGATGATGATGATGATAAAAATACATGAAATGACCTAATATCAAATAAAAAAAACACTAACCTCATTCTTTAAACTGTTATGCAGAAAATAAGAATTGAGGATCATATTTTATTTAAAAAAAAACTAAATAATTATATGAAGCCAGAACACAAGACATTAAATATAAGAACTTATAAAATATATGGTGATAGAATGAGATAAAACAATAATGTAGTGCAGTTCAGGAGAAGAAACAAGAAAAAATACAATAGAAATAAAATAAAAATTTAAAACAAATGAGAAAAGGCTGAGAAAAATCTTAAAAGAAAGACAGATTAAGAAGTTGAATAAAATAAAAATGAAATAAAGATATTAAAAAGTTAGTAAGAAAATTATAGTTATTAAAATTTGTCAAGGTTACTAGATGTAGGAATACTTGAAGTTCATATGTAAATATAACTAAACAACATAAATAAAAAATATGTCTGAAAATTTTAAAAGATCACTATTTTGAAATTATTTTTTTGAAAATGTACTGTATGCTTATTGAATTATACATAAGTTACATATTTTCAGTTGAAACTCTGATCTAAACTGATGTTTCAAGGTGGGGGAAATTACTACTGAATACATAATGTGATTTTGTGTATACTATATTTTTTTCTATTGCCATTTCTCTAAGCAGTCTTCAGGGCTTTGTCACAGATATATTTTTAGGTATTAATGCAGGTGCATTTTGGGGTAATAAGTTGATGCCTAGTACTTATGTTCTGCATTTTTTTTATTGTGGTGACATTGATTAACAAAATCCAGTAAGTTTCAGTTGTACAATTCAACATTAAGATATATAAACACTGTGTGTTCACCACACTTCTCCCATCTCCCCATATCCTTTGGTAAACATTAGTCTATTGTCCATGTCCATGGGTCTCTGTTTGTCCTGTTTGTTTGTTGCTTTTAGGTTTATATCCCACATACAAGTGATATCATGTGTTTTTCATTTTTTTCTGTTTGCTTTATTTTGCTTAGCATGATTATCTCAAGGTCCATCCATGTTGTCACAAATGGCAATATTTCATCTCTTCTTATGGCTGAGAAATATTCCATTGTATATATGTACCACAGCTACTTTAGCCAATCATCTATCATAGGACACTCTGGTTGTTTCCATGTCCTGGCCACTGTGAATAATGCTGTTACAAACATCAGTGTTGGATATGGATTTTCAAGTCTTTGGGGTAAATATCCAGTAGAGGGATTGCTAGATCATATGGTAGATCAATTCTTAGTTTTCTGAGGAAACTCCATACTGGTTTTCACAGTGGCTATACCAATTTGCAGTCCCACCAGCAGTGTATGAGGATTCCTTTTTCTCTTCATCCTCTCCAACAATTGTTATTACTTATCCTGTTGATTATAGCTGCTCTAACAGATGTTGACGATGCCTCATTGTGGTTTTGATTTGCAAAGTCAAGCATTCTTTCACATTTTTGTTGTCCATTTGTATGTCTTCTTGGGAGAAGTGTCTGTTCATGTCCTCTGCCCATTTCTCAGTTGGATTGTTTGGTTTTTACTGTTATTGAGTTATGAGTTTTTGTATGTTTTGTATATTAGGCCCTTATCAGAGGCATTGATTGCAAATGTATTTTCCCATTCAGATGGTTGTCTCTTTACCTTGTTTCTTTTATTGTGAAGCAGCTTTTTAGTTTGATGTAGTCCCATTTATTTATTTTTGCTTTTATTTCTTTAAGGTAAAATTTATTTATTTTTATTTTTAATTTTTATTAAGTTTATTGGAGTAACATTGGTTAATACCATTATATAATTTTCAGGTGTACATCTATATATTCTACTGTGTGATTACCACCCAAAGTCCAATTTCCTTCAGCTACTATATATTTGATTCCCTTTACCCACTTCACCCTCCTCCTACCACCCTATATTTGACCCCTTTTACCCTTTCTGCCTCTCCTCTCCTCCCCCACTCCCTACCCTCTGGTAGTCACTAGTCTATTGTCCATGTCCCTGAGTCTCTGTTTGCCCTATTCATTTGTTGCTTTTAGGTTTATATTCCACATATATGCAATATTATGCGATTATCTACTTTTTTAGTCTGGTGTATTTTGCTTAGCATGATTATCTCAAGGTCCATCCATGTTGTTGCAAATGGAAGTATTTCATCTCTTCTTATGCCTGAGTAATATTTCATTGTATAAATGGACCACAGCTTCTATATCCAATCATCTATTGTAAAACACTTGGGTTGCTTCCATGTCCTGGCCACTGTGAATAATGCTGCTATGAACATCGATGTGCAAATATCTTTTTAGATCATAAGGTAGATCAATTCTTAGTCTTCTGAGGACTCTCCATACAGTTTTCCATAGTTGCTGTACCAATTTGCAGTCCCAGCATTGTATGAGGGTTCTTTTTTCTCTGCATCCTCTCTAACATTTGTTATTACTTGTCCTGTTGATTATAGCTATTCTAAAGGTGTGAGAGAGTATCTCATTGTGGATTTGACTTGCATTTTCCTAATAGCTAGTGATGTTGAGCATCTTTTCAAATATTTAGTGGCAATTTGTATGTCCTCTAGAAAGATGTATCTGTTCAGGTCCTCTGCCCATTTTTCGATTGGATCATTTGTTTTTTTGTTGTTATTGAGTTGTATGAGTTCTTTGTATATTTTGGATATTAGGCTCTTATCAAAGGTGTTGCTTGCAAATATATTTTCCCATTGAGATGATTGTCTCTTATCCTTGTTGACAATTTCTTTTGCTGTGCAGAATCTTCTTAGATTGATGTAGTACCATTCATTTATTTTTGTTTTTACTTCCCTGACCTTTAAGGTCAAATTCATAAAATCCTCTTTAAGTTCAAGGTCTTGAGTTTCATTCCTATGTTTTCTTGTATGCATTTTATTTTTTCAGGTCTTATATTTAGGTCCTTAATCTATTTTGAGTTACTTTTGGTGTGTGCTGATAGACAACAGTCTAGTTTCATTCTTTTGCGGGTAGCTTTCCAATTTTCCCAGCACCATTTGTTGAAGAGGCTTTCCTTTCTCCACTTCTGGGTTTCCTTCTGGACTCTTGATTCTGTTCCACATGTATGTGTGTCTGTTTTTCAGCCAATCAATACTATGCTATTTTGATTACTGTAGCTTTGTAGTATAATTTGAAATCAGGCAGAGTGATACCCCCAGCCTTGTTCTTTTTCTCAGGATGGCTTTGGAAATTTTGGGTCTTTTGTACTTCCATACAAATCTGATGATTTTTTGTTATATTTCTTTTAAAAATGTCGTAACTATTTTCATGGGGGATTGCATTAACTCTATAAAACTTTAGGTAATGAGGTAATTTTAACTATGTTGAGTCTTCCAATTCAAGCACACAGTGTATCTTCCATTTTTTTCTATCTTCTTTGTTTTTTTAATAGGTTCTTGTAGTTTTCCTTATATAGGTTTCTTCACATGTTCATTAGATTTATTCATAGGTATTTTACTATTTTTGTTGCAATTGCAAAAGGAATTATTTTCCACTTTTTTCTGACATTTCATTATTAGGTTTAGTAACATTATGAATTTTTGAACATTGATTTTGTATACAGGATTTTACTATATTTGTTTATTGTTTCTAGTAGTGTTCTTGTGGAGTCTTTAGGATTTTCTATGTAGAGAATCAGGTCATTCACAAATAGTGACAGTTTCATTTCTTTATTTCCTGTTTGGATTCATTTTATATTTTTCTCTTGCCTGATTGCACTTGCTGGGACTTCCAATGTTATATTGAATAACAGTGGTAATGGTGTACAGCTTTGTCTTCTTCCATTTCTTAGAGGGATGGTTTTTAGGTTTTCACTATTAAGTATAATGTTGGCTGAGGGTTTGTCATATGTAGCCTTTATTATGTTAAGGTACTTTCCTTCTATACTGATTTTATTAAGTGTTTTGATCATAAACAGATGCTGTGTCTTGTCAAAGGCTTTTCCTGTATCTATTGATAAGATAATATGATTCTCATTTTTTAATTTATTTATGTGATATATCATATCAATTGATTTGTGTATGTTGAACCATCCCTGTGCCTTTGGGATAAACCCCACTTGATCATGGTGTATAATCTTTTTAATATGTTGCTGTATTTGGTTTGCTGGTATCTTATTTAGGATTTTTGCATCTGTGTTCATGAGAGATATTGGTGTGTAGTTTTCTTTTTTGTGTGTTATCTTTACCAGGTTTTGGTATCATGGTAATATTGGCCTCATATAATGAGTTACTAGTATTGCCTTCTCTTTGATTTTAGAAAAGTTTGAGGAGAATAGGTATTAAAACTCCATCTGGTCTGGAGTTTTTCTTTTTGGTAGGTTTCAATGATTGTTTCAATTCGATACTGCTGATCTGTCTCCTTAGATATTTCAGTTCTTCTTGATTCAGTCTAAGAAGGTTGTATGTTTCTGAGTACTTATCCATTTCTTCTAGCTTATTAAATTTGGTGTTATATACTTTTGCATAGTATTCTTGTATGATCCTTTGTATTTCTGCAGTGTCTATCATAATTTCTTCTTTCATCCCTGATTTTGTTTATTTGTATCCTTTCTCTCTCTTTTTTTTTAGTGAGTCTAGCCAGGGGATTGCCAATTTTATTAACTTTCTCAAAGAACCAGATCTTTGCTGCATTTATTTTTTCTATTGTTTTTGTTGTTGTTATTGTTTTGTTTTGTTTTCAATTTCATTTAATTCTGCTCTAATTTTGATTATTTCTCTCCTGCTGATTTTAATTTTTAAGATGAAGCATTAGGTTGTTTATTTGGGCTCAGTCTTGTTTTTGGAGGTAGGCCTGTAATGATATGAACTTTCCTCTTATGACTGCTTTTGTCATGTCCCAAAAGTTTTGATATGTTGTACTATCATCATCATTATCATTATCATATTATATATATCTTTGATCTCTCTTTTTATTTCTTCTCTGACATAGTCATTCTTCAGTAATATGATGTTTAATCTCCATGTATTTGTGGTTCTTCCCTGTTTTGCAGTTGATCTCTAGTTTCAAAGCATTATGACCAGAGAATAGGGTTGGTATGATTTCAACTCTCTAATATTTGTTGAAGCTATCTCTGTGTCCCAGTATATGGTCAGTCCTTAAGAATATGTGTACTAGAGAAGAGTGTATAAGCATCTGTTTCAGGATGAAAGGCTCTGTAAATGTCAATTATGTCCAGTTGGTCCTGTGTCATTTAAGGATGTTATTTTCTTATTGATTTTCTGTTTGAATGATGTGTCCATATCCAACAGTGGGGTATTTAGGTCTGCTGCTACGATAGTGTTTTGGTCTCTTTCTCCCTTTAATTTTGTTAGTAAGTGCTTTACATATTTTGGGGCTCCTTGATTGAGAGCATAGATATCAACAAGCATTCTGTCTTCTTGGTGTATGATTCCCTTTATCATTATGAAGTGTCTCTCAGTATTTTTCTTTATTTTTTTTATTTCAATGTCTATTTTGTCCGATATAAGTACCACTACTCCCACTTTTCTCTGAATGTCATTTGCTTAAAATATCATTTTCCATTCTTTAACTTTGAGTCTATGTTTGTCTTTGGAACTGTGATGTGTCTTCTGGAGACAGCATATGGTTGCATTATATTTTTTGATCCAGTCTTCTACTCTGTATCTTTTTATTGGTGAGTTCAATTTGTTTACATTTTGGGTGATTATTGAAATATGAGATCTTCTTATAGCCATTTTATTTTTGCTTTCTGGTAGCTCAGCATTTGTGTTGCTTCTTTGTTCTTATGTGTCTTTTTTTTTTTTTTGGTTGGGTTTTGTGGATGTTTTCTCTGGGTTCTTCTCGTTTTATGTTATACACTTCATTTCTGACTTTTTTGGCATGTGTTTACCGTTACAAATATGTAACAGATAGTTATATACATAGGAGTCCATTTTTTTCTCCATATGCCTTATCTCCATTCCCCTTTGTGAATTTAGATTTTTGAATCCTCTCCTTTTCTGTTATTTTTATCTCTATTTGCCCATATATATGCTGAATATTCATTACTATCTTGCTATAGCAAATCTCTTCTTATTGTTTAAGCTGATAATGCCCCATTCTTAATGAGAGCTGCACTCCCCTGCTTCTCTCTGCCCGCTAGTCACCTTACTCTTAGTTATGTATTTTTTTTTGTCATTTTGTTTTAGGTGAGCTGACTCCTTTCAGCATTTTCTGTATTGCTGGCCTCACAGTAGAGACTTACCTCAACTTTTGTATGTCTGGAAAGGCCTTTCGTTCTCCTTCATATCTAAAGAAGAGCTTCACTGGATACATTATTCTTGACTGGCAGTTTTTTTCATTTAATAGTTTAAATATTTGATTCCAGTTTTTTTCTGGCTTGTAAGATTTGTGCTGAGATGTCTAACAATAATTTAATGGGTTTTTTTTTAATATGTTACCATTTTATTTTCCCTGGTTGCCCTGAAAATTCTGTCTTTTTTATTAATTTTTGATAATTTTAATATAATATGTCTTAAAGAAGTCCTTTTTGAGTTAAGATAATTGGGTGTTCTATTGCCTTCTTGAATGGGCTCCAGCTGATTCCTTAGATTTGGGAAATTCTTGTCAACTATTTGTTTTAAAATGCGTTTTAATCCCTACTCTTTTTTCCTCCTTTTTAGAATACCCATTATTCTTATGATTCTTTTCCCGATGATATTAGCTACTTCTTGTATTTCTCTTTCATTGCTTTTCATTATTCAGTTTCTCTCTTCTTTCTTCTGATTTATTTCTAAATTTTTGTCTTCGATATCACTGATTCTTTACTCTAATTTGTTCACTCTATTTCCCAAGCTTGCTATTACATTCTTAATCTCTTTCAGTGTGTTATTCATCTCCAGAAGTTCTATATGGTACTTTTTGAGGGTTTCAAGCTCCTTATTAAAAAACTCATTTTGCTGATCTAATTGTTTTTTCAATTCCTGAAATTGTTGATATAGGTTATTTTGGATCTCAATGAGTGTTTTCAGAAGTACCATCCTGAATTCTCTGTCATTTAATTCTCATTTTTCTATGTCTTTAAGTTTATTTTCTGGAGATTTTTCTCTTTCTTTCTGAGCTATCTTTTCACCTTGGTTGCTCATGGTGTTTAATGGACTATTTCTCTACCTGAGCATTAATAGAAGTGTATTCCTTTATTTTCCAGAACAATATTTACTATATAAAGGTGTATTTTTAGCCTGTTTCTGAGAAGGGAGTTGTTTATTTCGCATGTGGGAGGAGGGGTTCCAGTAAGTAGCATCTAAGCCTCTTGGGTCCCTGCTTTATGTAAAGCCTTAATAATCCCTTTTTTTCCTAATAGATGTTTAATAATACTTGCTACCTTCTGTCTCAGTCCCTGTCAATGTTCGTGACAGTTTCAGTAGTGTTTACTCAGATTCCCCTAGAGCTCCACGGTGTTCAATGTTGGAGGATATGGGGTGAGGTGCCTTCTGGGTTGTGGTATTGGGCTGCAGCTTAGTCTTGTGTTTTAAAATCATGGCTGATAATAATAAATTATTTCTTTTCTGCCATCCTCACTTCTCTGATTTCTGTCCTGATTCCTGGGCACTGCGGCTTGTGGAGCTCACAGTTCTCTCAGGCAGGGCTGTTCAGGGATCCCATCACACCTTCTCTCCTTCTTCTCCTCCTGCATTGAGCTCTGGCTATGAGCGACAGCTTCTTTGTTTCTACCAGTCTACTGTCCAACTCCTGCATTTCTAACCTGTGGTAGCTCTTATTTGCAGATTTCTCTCTCAGATATGCTGGTGTGCAGTGGATGATTTTTGTTGAGTTTCAGATTTTCAGCTTATTGTTGTTTCAAGGGGAGAGATCTGGGGATGTCTCTCGCTCCACCAAGTTTCTGACATCACTCCCAATTTGAAATAATTTGACCTTTATGAACTATTTTTTAATCATGTAAATTTATTATATATCTATAAAAAGAATCCTGTGACATGAAACAAGGGAAATGTATTATGGCAAAGTTGGATTTATTGCAGAAAATCAAAAGAAAGCTTAATATTTAAAATTAGATAATAAGATTTACCACTATACTTGAATGAAATTAGAAAAAAAATTATATGATAAACTGATGAAGGGATATAAAATGTATGATAAAATTTAGCACCTTATAAAAATATATTTTTTTAAATAGAAAAAAGTCTTTAACACAGACCTGTGGTAAATCATTAAAGGTGAACTATGAATGATTTCCTCCAGAGTCAGTGAATGGAACAAGAATCATTTCTATCACTTTTATTTAATATTCTACATGAGAACCTGGCCAATGAAGTGTGAAAAAAAAAGAAAACTAAAAAGGAAGTATTAGAAAAAAATAATTATTATTTTTAAATAGTGTAATAAGTTATATTTACAAATCTAAAAAGATCTACAGATAATTTATTTGAGTTAATAAATTAAGTTTGCAAAAAGCCATTTGGTACCAGGTCAATGTACAAAAACATATTTCTATACACTAGTACCAATCATAAAAATAAAAATTTTTAAAAATATATTTTACAATAGCATTAGAAACATTAAATATCTAGGAAAAAAATCTTCATGAAAAAGTATACAGGGAGTTTGGTCAAGATGCTTGCCTCCTCTCACAAGCACACCAAAATTATAACAAAACTACAAAACAACCATCATTGAGAGTTTCCTGAGTTCTGGATGAACAAAAGTTCAATGGGGACAAACAGAGGCCACCTTGAGATTGGTAAGAGGAATGGAGTTATAAAATATGCTGGTCCTATACTGCAGGTAGTGGTGGAGAATCAGGAGAGTTACCTTGGCAGCAGAGCTCTCCTCTGACTCTCCATCCTGGGGAGAACCAAGGGGTCCTGTCTTTACACTAGGCTCCCCAGCCCAGGAACCAATGCCATGCAAAGAATTCCCTACAATCTCTGGCTGTAAAAACCAACAGAGATTGTGGATAAGTGAGACAGAAAGCTGCAGGAGTCACAGACATTCCTCTTAAAGGGCCCGCATATAGTCTTACTCAGTGACAAACTCACTCTCTCTGAGTTCCAGCATTGGGACAGCTGTTTGAAGATTGCCAGGGACACATGGGGAGAAGTTGAGTTTTCTGAATTCAGGATGAGGGCTAGAGGGGCAGCTTTCTCTGACAGAAATTTGGGCAGTATCCATTGATTCTTGTTGAGCCCTCCCCACTCCCAGAATGTGAACACAGGCAATTGCCATATCTGAGTCACCATCAACCTGGATAACACAGGTTGTTCCACCCAGGTGATTCCCTGAGACCCTTCCCTCCCAATGTGTGGGCTCACTCAAGCTGCCTCTAGTGGTTTATTCCATACAAATGGACTGTCTTGGCTCATGCTGTGGACTTTCCTAAAATCTCTCAAAAGCTCACAAAACCCAAAGAAGTAGCATCTGGCTTCAGTGTACTCTGTGCTTCTTGCTGAGCAATCCCAGAACTAGCAGCAGCCAGCCTCAGTTCCCAACTTGGCCTCTCAAGGTACCTATAAGCCTAGCACAGGTGGCAGCCATCTGTGGATTACTTAGTGACTGTTACCAGGTGGCTGTGGAAGTGCACAGGCTGTGGCTATGCACAGTTTTCTACTGGGCACTTCTAAGAGGCTCTTGGGCTGGCATAGGTAGTGGCCTGCTTCAAACTATGCTGGAGCTAAAGCATCATTCAGGGAAGCATCTAAAAAGAATACCACTGGAAAGGTAGACTGGGCAGGCATTAGACCCCTGCTAAAGTAAATACTTCTCCCTAAAGTCAGCCCTTCACTGGCCAATCTTCACAACAAATCAGCTAAAGTGTCAGTCCCTCCCTTCAGTATGAAAACAACAACCAAGGCTCAACTACAACAGAAGGTCACACAAAACCAACCTAAGGGACACACTTGAAACACATGGCTAGAGTGACCAGGAAAGACTGTGCCACTAGGCCCCACAGAATACCTGCTACATAAGGTCACTCTACTGAAAACAGGTGACTTAGGAACTCTACCCAATACATTGAAATAAACACAGGGAGGCAACCAAAATAGGGAGATGCAGAAACATGTGCCAAATGAAAAAAAAAACAAACAAACAAGACAAAATTCCAGAAAAATAACTCAACAAATGCAGACAAGCAATCTACCAGATGCACAGTTCAGTAGATGAATTTAGAGAGAACTTTACAAATAGAGATAGAGAACATAAAAATGAAACCAGTCAGAAATGAAGAATACAATATCTGAGATGAAAAGAACATTAGAGGAAATCAACAGAGTGGATGAAGTAGATGACCAAATCAGCAATTTAGAAGATGGAGCAGTGGAAGACATTTAATCAGAACAGTAACAAGAAAAAAGAATCAAAAAAAAAAAACAAGATAGTTTAAGTAGCCTCTGAGACAACAACAAGCATACCAACATTCACGTTATAGGGGTACCAGAAGAAGAGAGAGCAAGGGATTTAAAATCTGTTTAAATAAATAATGATCAAAAACTTTTCTAACCTGGTGAAGGAAATAAACATACAACCTTAGGAAGCAAAAAGAGTCTCAAACAAGATGAACCCAAAGAGGCCTACACCAATACACATCATAATTCAATCGCCAAACTTAAAGACAAAAAGATAATCTATAAAGCAGCAAGAGAAATGCAGTTAGTTACCTACAAGGGAACTCCTATAAGACTGGCAGCTTATTTCTCAACAGAAACTTGAAGGCCAGAAGAGCTTGGCACATAATATTCAAAGTAATGAAAAGCAAGGACTTACAACCAAAATTACTCTATCCACCAAAGCTGTCATTTATAATCAAGGGACAGATAAAGAGCTTCCCAGACAAGAAAAAGCTGAGTTCATCACCAGCAAGTCAGTATTACAAGAAATGTTAAATGGATTTCTTTAAGAAGAAGGAAAATATGTATCTACAATATGAATGAAAAATGGCAATAACTGCATACCTGTTAACAAGTATTTCAAATGAAAAATAATTAAATTCTCCAATCAAAAGATAGGATGGTTTAATGGATAAGAAAATAATATCCTTACATAGGCTACCTATAAGAGACTTGCTTCAGATCAAAAGACACACACAGACTAAAAGTTAAGTGATGGAAAAGGTTATTTTATGAAATGAAAATGAAAAAAAAATCTGGAGTAGGAATACTTATACCAGACAAAATAGGCTTTAAATAAATGTTATAATAAGAGACATAAAGGATCCAGTAATCCCACTTCTGATTGTTTATCCAAAGAAACCCAAAATTCTACTTTGAAGGGACATGTGGATCCAAATGTTTATTGCAGCATTATTTACAATATCCAAGATAATAAGTAACCTGGGTGTCCATCAATGGTTAAATGGATAAAAAAGAAGTGGTACACATATACAATGGACTATCACTCAGCCATAATAAACAAACAAACAAACAAACAAAATCTTTACATCTGCAACAATGTGGATGGACTTGGAGGGTATTGTGTTGAATAAAGTCAGATAGAAAAAGACAAATGCCATATGATTTTACTTACATGGGGAATCTGAAGAACAAAATAAACAAAACAGAAACAACCTAATAGATATAGATAATATTTTGAAGGTTATCACATGAGAGTAAGGTTGGGTGAGTGGGTTATAAGGGGGAAAGGGATTAAGAAGTACAGATTGCTAGTTACAAAATAGTCATGGAGACGTAAAATATAGCATAAGGAATATAGTCAATAATATTGTAATAACTAGATTTATTGGGATGATCACTTTGTTAGTTTTATAAATGTCTAACCACTATGTTTTACATCTGAAACTAATAAAATATTGAGTGTCAACTATAAATAAAAAATAAAAATTATTATTAAAAATTTAAAATAATAAATGATGCATAAGCTAATGAAAAACAAGATATAACAGAGGTTTTTATCAATAAATTTCCTGTATTGTTCATAAAGGAAAAAAGGAAAAAGTATGCAGAAACTCCAGGGAGAATCTTAATAGCTCCATGAATAAGAGAAATAAAGGGACATATCATATTTATGGATTGGAATACTCAATATGGTGATGCCAATCTTAAATTCTTTTAGACCATAGAAAAAAGAGAACATTAATTTTATAAGTGCAGTATAACAGATATAAAAACATGAAAATAAATGGAAAATTAAAGGCCAGTATAACTCATGAACTTAAGTGAAATATTCATAGCAAAATTGATAAAATAAATCCAGCAATATATAAACTGGGATAATTCTGGGCCCAGTCAGCCCTATACTGTGAAGGTAAAATTTGTGTAACTGTAGAAATCTTCAACAAATGTAATTACAACATAATAAAGAAATGGTAAAAAAATTCTCAATAGATACAGAAAAGTGATTTATAAAATTTAATATTTATTCATGACCAAAAAAAACCCAAATAATCTTGGAATATAAGAAGCATAAGGAATATATATCTGATAAAAATGTAATATATCATCTTTTGCATTTATTATATAGTCATATTAGGAACAAGACAAACTTGCTCACATATACTACTTCTTATTCCATCATTCAAAGGGCTAGCTAGTACAGTAGGTTAAGAAAATAAATTAAAATTATGTAAATTGAAAATAAAAAATAAAACATTTTTTACAGATAATATTGCTGTGTATATAGATAATCAAAATAATCTATGTATAAATTATTAGAATTAGTAAGTATATTTGGCAAAATCTGAATACATGTCACTATATAAAATAATTTTTATTTTAACATACTAACTGTTAATAACAAAATTAAAAAATGTAAATATGCAATTTACAATAGAATAAAAATTTATCAAATACCTAGGAATAAATCTGATAAAAGAGCTTTGAAATATTTAAGTATTAATACATGTATAATTATATATTATTAAAAACTAATTTTTATGAATAACAGAATGCATAAATAAATTATATATTTATGTTATAGATTAGTACATAAGTGGAAACAAAGTACCCAAGCACCCAGAATAAGAATTTAGTACTTTTCAAGCCAGGTGCCAAGGTAAGACCTCTATGCTGGCCCCCAGAATAAGCAGTAAAGATTTAGATGACCAAATTGAAAAGAGAAATGCATAAATATGTTTTTGTTTTTGCAATTACAAGATTTAGATTCTTTTTTGAGTAATTATATAGGCAGAGGAAGATATCAGAGGAAAGAAATTTTCGGGGTGGTTAATTATCACATCACTTAAGATTATTGATAACTAGAACTCTTAGTCTTCTTGGTTAATAACTAGTTTTACTGTTGTCATTGGCAAGCTGGAAATTTCCATAGGTAGTAATATTCCTGGGAATGGTGGGAACAAAAGTGTCACGCCTTAAAATAGGAAGTGTCAAGAACAGTTTTTAACATCTTGAATTCATGATAACATTTAGTTGACAATTGAAGAAGTTAAACGATTAGAGTTAAATTGATGAATATCAGCATAACTGGGACATGTATAATGTAAAACAATTTGTGTGTAATGTAAGATAATTTTAGTATTGACACATCGGTTTATAATGTTATTTTAGTATGTTTTTTTGTACATGTATCAGCAAGTATTAGCTTCTCAATAAATTTATTAGATTTTATCATAATTTTTATTCTGTTTTCTTTTTCTGAGTATTTTCTTTTCCTCTGGTGATAACTGCAAAATAAGTTACCTACATTTAAAAGTTTTAAAGAGCAAATTTCCACATTAAACAAAGATGGGAGGAAAACTCAGTGTCCTGTTTCCATGGAGCTTTATTCCTTTCCAATCAGGAACTTCATGACCCCTTTGAAGTCTTTATTCCTTTGTATGTGGACCAGTTGTTCAAACTGGGAGTAGCAATGGAATAAAAGATACTAAGAAGTCTACTTTCATTCTGATTTGGTCTACATCCTGGTTGTATCTGCATGTAGATATCAGTCTCATAGAAGATGGATACTAAAATTAGATGGGAGAAACAGATCTCAAATGTTTTTTTGTCTCCAGATCTATTGTAGATCTGATCTTGAGCACAGGTACAGCAATGAAGACATAAGAAATCAAAATGAGAAGAACTATAATTAGGTACATGGTAAATATGATGTCCACACATGCAATCTTGATCATTGCAGACATTTCACAAAGTAATCCAGGTGGTGATTTCTACACTGAGAAAGACTCACAACATTGGGAGGAAATATCATGCAATTAATGATACCAGCTATCTAAGCAATGGCCACAAAGCCTTTGAGAAGTTGGGAATTCTTATGGTTAAATAGTGCAGAGGTTTGCAAACAGCGTTGAATTAGTCAGAAGAAATCACAGCCAGAAGAATGCACTTGACTGAGCATAGCATCATATCTGTGAAAAGTTGAAAGGTACAGCCACCAAAGGCAATTCTCCTGTCTCTGCTCCAGATATTGATCAACATCTGTAGGATTATATTTGCAGTGTAACAAAGATCCAAGATGGCCAAATTTCTGAAGGAGAAGTATATGGGGGTTTGGAGGTGGTCATTTAGGAAAGACCAGGGCTGTATTTCACATCAAGACAACAGTGTAAAAGAAAAAGAAAACTCCTCATCTTCAGATGAGGCTGCCTTACAAATCTCAGGATCATAAATCACCAGAGTAGCTATCATTAATCATTCTTTTTCTTTTTTCTAATGGTAATTCTGAAGATAGAATAACCAATATATTGTAAGCCATAATGAGTATATTCAGAAACTTTACTTCCAGATTCAAATAAGACATCACATTTAAGATATGAATAAGAGTTTATTATTAAACATATAAATGTAATTTTTCAATGGTTCAGGTAATATAAAAATTTAAGTTACAATAGCAAGGGTAATAGATTATTGGATAGTTTTGAATATCAATTGAAATGTTCAAATGTAAATTAAAATATACATATTGATTTATAAAACCCAGAATTCTTTATCAATTTCTGGAATATATAAAAGAGAACTTTGTTCAATTTAATGTCATGAAATGTCTTTTAATGTGACTGGTTCCTTACTAGAAGATTTTCTCTGCACCAATAACATAGCAGCATTGCGTGCTAAAGTATAAAAAATTTGAATCAATAACTTTACATTTTATTCTTTAACATAATTACTTTAATGTTTACTAATTTTAATAATCTTCTAAGAAGTAAAGTACATTATTATTAAATAAAACAAAGAGAGCGATTTCCATTCTGTTTGATCATTAAAATTTTGGGAGCTATTTTCTAATATAGAGATTATTGAAACTTCTCTAAAATGTTCTATTTATTTATTTAATGACTGATTGAGTGGAATATGTGCATGAGCAATTATTATTATCCTAATTGCCTCAACATGGAAAGCAATTTTGGACCTGCTCCTCTTAACTCATTATTGTATATATTATCCATAAAATTTTAAAAAGACACATTTACACCTGAGAGACAAGATACCCTAGAATGAGGAAAAATATAATAATATCACTGATATCAACATTATTCCCTACTTTGTCATTTGACTTTAGTGGGCACTAAAATTTAAGCCTAAGTATTTCTTTCTCAATAGTCTTTTTTTTTTTTTATCGCCATTCCAGTCTCATTTTACAGATAAGTTTTCCACATCTTCCTCAGAAAGTCACTTCTCCTCTAGTTCTGTATGTATGGCAATAAATTAAAAAGCATTAATTAAATAACTCATGAATAAAAAAACGTATGAAATTTGATATAATTGCCTTTTTATCACTGAGGGTCAAGGTACTGTAATTTGAGAGTTTAGGGTATCTGTAAAAATACTGTCATACTTACTTACTTATTTTGTTGAATGTTTGGCAGCATTTCTGTTCTCTACCCACTAGTTGATTGTAGCACTCCTTCTTCAGTAGTGACAATCAAAAATATCTTCAGGCATTGCCAAAAGGTCATTGTGGGGTAAATCATCCTAATTGAGAACTTTTGGCCTAATCTATAATCATTTTAAGCCTAACTCTCGCTTTCTTCTTTAGTTTGCTACTGTTTCCTTGTAAAATTCAAATTTTTTCTTTTTTCTTATTTTTATACAGATTTTCTACTACTCATTTACAACTTCCCCTCAGTTCTACTCAATTCTAATAACATAACTACTCAATTCAATAACATGGTAATTAAAATGTGAGCCACTTCAACAAACACAGCACAACCTACACTTCAACCTCAAATTTTCATATTTGAGTAACTAGTCCCACATTTAGGTGTAGAGAAAGTTTCCAACAAACAAAAGCTATATTAAAAGTTAACCTGTACTCCCCACCTATGACCTTCTACTAAATTTTAAAAGAGAAGTTTTTTCTTTAAAAAAAAACACTCTAAATCATACATACCTAGCTTTTTTTATGTACTATATATTAAAAATATCATTTCAAACACAAAGTGGCCCTAATTTCTAAAACCAATATCTTCATCAATTATCTTAACTGCTTGATTTTATGTGTGCCATACAACAATAATGAACAATATTTCATTTTTGAAATAATTTTACTGTCTTCCAAAGCAGAATAGTCCTTTTATCGCCATTATTACTTCTTTTGAGTTAATTCTTTACTTTCACTTTTCTTCACGGCATCTTCTCATCCCTCATTTCTCCCCCCTTCCACCATCTCCAATGTTCTCTAACCAATTTCTGCTTTTCTCTTTGTTTCATTGATCTCTTTCATTATTATACCTTCATTAACTAGCTCAGGACAGATAACTCAACATCAACACATAGGTTTAATTTATTACTTCACATCAACACATAGGTGTACAACTAATTACACATCATAATTTAACACTGAATTCATAATTTTTATTCTTACAACAAATACACTGCATTTTTCATTGTGGTAGACATTTATTTCATGAGGTATATGCTCCCTAAAGGACCTAATAGGCTTTCAATAAGTGTTTGCTAAAATAGATTATTGATAGGCATTTAAACACAAACACTAGTAGAGAAGTACAACCGTTATTTTTAAAATATCCAATTCAAATATATTAACATAGAGATATCTACTGGATGTGTTATATGCCACTATAGTGTGTGTGTGTGGGGGGGGGGGTGGTGATATAAAAGCCAGAAGGTTGTATACAAATCATTTTGATGTATGGAAACTTATAATAAAATTACCCAAGACAAACTAATTTCTCCCCCACTTGCCCTAATTCAGCTGAATAAAGTTCTCAGTGCTGATGATTCGGCCAAGAAAAATTTGAAAGAAAGAAGTATTTTTTTTTCTAAAGTACAGGATGAATATTTTTATTATATCTAAACAGAGCAGAGAGAGCCCTAGATTGCTGCCACTTCTGTCCAGTTATCTCTGTGAACCTTCATTCTTGTTGCTGCTGCCTCTTCTCTCACCCAGTTCATAGGCCCAATTAATAGGAAAATTTTTGTTTGCTCCTGTGATAAAACTCCAACAAGGAGAGACATCTGTGCTGTGAATGATAATTAATTAATTTTCCCTTAAGAGCAATGATAAAATTTGTTGAGCAATGATGAAATACCTAGGAATCCTTAATATCATAAGCAATTTAAAAATGTTGAGGAGCTTCCAGTCAAGATGGCAGAGTAGATAAATTTTGTACTTGCCTCCTCTCACAACCACATCAAAATTACAATTAAACTACATAATAGCCATCATTGGGAATCACCTGAATTCTACCCAAACAAAAGTCCTACAGCTGAGGACATACAGAATAGGCCATCTCAAGAATGGTAGAAGGGGCAGAGATGCTAAAAGGGGTGGTCTTACAGCCATGTGTGGCAGTTGAGAATCAGGAGAAATATCTTAGCTGTGGAGGTGCCCCCAGAAGAGCGAGGGACACTGGCCCCACATTAGGCCCCCCAGCCCAGGTTTCCTGTGCCTGGAAGAAAAGTCTCCACAATCTCTGACTGTAATAACCAGTGGAGACTGTGGCTGAGTGAGATGGACAGTGGCTGAAGCTGCAGACATTACCTCATACAGATTTACTTAGTGATGAATTCACATGTTCTGAATTCCAGCACTGGGGCAGCAACTTGAAAGACACCAGGAACATACAGGGAGGAACTGAGTTAACTGGCTTCAGGGAGAGGGCTGGAGAAACATCATTCTCACAGACTGAAGTGCTGGCAGAGGGCATTGTTCTTTTGTTAAAACTTCCCCAGCCCAGCTTGCAGATCCTGGTGGGCACTGAGTTTCCATCAATGTAGCTAACATTGTTCTTCCTACCCTGGTAATGCCCTGTGACCCCACCCCTCCCAACATGTGGATCTACTCAAACCATTACCAGTGGCTTTTCCATAGAAATAGTCTGTCTTGTCTCATGCTGCAGACTTTCCTAAAATCTCTCAGAGTCACAAAACCTAAACAAGCAGCATCTGGCCTCAGTGTGCCCTGTACCTTCTGCTGAGCAGTCCCAAGACTGGTACTAGCGACAGCTGACCTCAGTTTTAGGCTGGGCCTCTTAAGGCACTTCCAAGCTCAATGTGGGTGTTAGCCATCTGTGGATTGCTTGGTGGCTTATACAAGGTTACCCCAGGCAGGACACAGGCACAGCTGACCTCTCCCACAAGGCCTCAGCCAGTAGGTCTGGTGAACAGCTTTAGTCTGAGCCAGAGCACCCCCTTGGATCAAATCTAAGGACAACACACCCAAAGAGCAGACAAAGAAGGCACCAGAGCCCTGCTAATGTGAATCCTACTCTGTAGCATCAGCCTCTGTACAATAGCAACTTCACTGGTCACAGCTAGTCATCACAACCAATTAGCTCAAGGGTCAATCTTTCCCACTGAGGTGCAAACACCAACCAAGGCTCAAATACAACAGGAGGACACACACAACCCATAAAAGGAACACACATGGAGACTGTGCCACAGCATACCCACATAAGGATACTCTACTGATACTGGGAGACATAGCAGCCCTATCTAAAACACAGAAAAAAACACAAGTAGAAAACCAAAATAGTAAGACAAAGAAACAGTCTCAAAAAAAAAAAAAAAAAAAAAAAAAAAAAAAAAAAAAAAAAAAAAAAAAAAAAAAAAAAAAAAAAAAAAAAAAAAAAAAAAACCAAGTTCCAGAAAGAGAACTAAACAAAATGGAGACAAGTAACATATAAGATGCAGATAACTTGAACAAAAGATAAAAAACATAAAAGTGGAGATAGAAAACAAAGAAGTGACATCAGAAGCATGGCAGTGTGAGAGAAGTCCTCAGATTTTTTCACTTGAGACAACAATAAGCTGAACATCTGAAACTCAACAAAATACACTCAAACTGCACACCAGCAAGTCTGAGCATAGGATCTGCACATAAGAGCTACCACAGGTCATAACCCAGGGTGTCTGGCGGTGGACTGGGAGAAACAAAGAAGCTGCCTCTCACAGCTGAAGCTTCCTGTAAGGTGAGAAGGGAGGGGAGAAGGTGCAGCAAGTTACATGAACAGCACTGCCTAGGAGAGCTGTAAGTTCCATATGGTCGGCGGCAGTGCCCAGGCATCGGGCAGAAAGCAGAGAAACAGGGACAGCAGAAAAACAACAGTTGATTATTACCAGCTGTGATTGCAAAACAGGCATAACTGCAGCCCCCATACTCTAACCCAGAAAGCCCTTCCCCCCATATCCCCTGATAATGAACACAGCAGAGCCCCAGCGAAATCTGAGAAAACGCTTCTGAAATAGTAGACAACATTGAAAGAGACTGAGACAGAGAGTAGAGAATGTTATTAAATATCTATTAGTGGGGAAAAGGGTTTATTAAGATTTTATATAAAAGAGGGATCCAAGAAGCTCAGATGCCAGCTATGGAAACCTTCTTATAATAAATCTTATTTCTGGAAAAAAAAAAAAAAGCAGAATACATTTTCACTGATGCCCAGACAGAGAAATAGTCCATTAAACACCATGAATAACCAAGATGACAAAGCATCTCAGAAAAAAAAAAAGAGAAAAATCTCCAGAAAATAAGCTTACAGACATAGAAATATGTGACTTAAATGACAGAGAATTCAGGATGGTACTTTTGAAAAAACTCAATGAGACCAAAAGGATAAATATCAATAGTTTTAGGAATTGAAAAAATAACTAAATGAACACAATGAGTTCTTTAACAAGGAGATTGAAACCCTAAAAAAGAACCAAATAGAACTTCTGGAGACAAAGAACACACTGCAAGAGATGAAAAATGAAATAGCAAGATTGGGAAATAGAGTCAACAAAATGGAGGAAAGGATCAGTGATATCGAAGAGAGAATCTAAAAATAAATCAGAAGGAAAAAGAGAAACTGAAGAACAAAAAGTGATGAAAGAGAATTGCAAGAACTAGCTGATATACCATCAGGAGATAAAAAATAAAAATAATTGGCATTCTTGGAGGTGAGAAAATGGAGCAGGGGTTAGAAAACATTTTCAGACAAATAGTTGATGAGAATTTCCCAAATCTAAGGAATGAGCTGGAGCTTGGAATTTAAGAAGTCATCAGAACATCCAATTATCTCAACCAAAAAAGTCCTTCATTAAAACACAATGTATTAAATTATTACAAATCAATAACAAAGAAAGAATTCTCAGGGTAGCTAGAAAAAAGAAGACTGTAATCTATAAATAAAAATCCATTAGATTATCTTCAGACTTCTCATCACAAACCTCACAAGCGAGAGAGAAGTGGAATCAAATATTCAAACTATTAAAAGAAAAGAACTTACCAACCAAGAATAATGTATCCAGCTAAGCTCTCCTTTAGATATGAAGGAGAAATTAAGACCTTTCCAGACATACAAAAATTGAGGGAATTCTCAACTATGAGACCTGCACTATAAGAAATATTGAAAGGGGTCAGATCACCTAAAACAAAATAACAACAACAAAAAAAACCCATAATTATGAATAAAGCGACTAGCAGGCAGAGAAGCAGAGAAGTGCAACCCTTACTAGGAAAGGGCATTATAAGCTTTAAAATAAGAAGAGATATGCTATAGCAAGATAGTAATGAACATTCAGCAAACAGAGAGAAATAATGAGACAACAATGACATAAAAGAAGAGGATTCAATAATCCAGTTTCTCAAAGAGGAATGGAGATAAGCCACATGAAAAAGAAAATGGATGACTGTATGTGTGTGTGTGTGTGTGTGTGTGTGTGTGTGTGTGTGTGTGTGTGTGTGTTAATAAGAACACTTATTAACACATATGCTCCCAATCGGTGAGCTCCAAAATAAATAAAGCAATTACTAACAGAAGTAAAGGGAGTAACAGACCAAAACACTATCATAGTAGGGGACCTAAATACCCCACTGTTGGATATGGACACATCATCCAAACAGAAAATCAATAAGGAAATAACATGCTTAAATGACGCATTAGACCAACAGGACATAATTGACATTTACAGAGCCTTTCATCCTGAAACAGCTGCTTATACACTCTTCTCTAGTACACATTGTATATTCTCAAGGATTGACTACATACTGAGACACAGAGATAGCCTAAACGCATATAAGAGGGTTGAAATCATGCCAACTCTATTCTCTCATCATAATGCTTTGAAACTAGAGATCAACTGCACAAAGAAAGAGGGAAGAACCGCAAATACATGGAGATTAAACAACATGCTATTGTAGAATGACTGGGTCAGAGAAGAAATAAAAAGAGACATCAAGAGATACATTAAAATGAATGATAATGATAGTACAACATATCAAAACTTTTGAGACATGGCAAAAGTGCTCATAAGAGGAAAATTCATTTCATTTGAGCTTAAATAAACAACCTAAATACTTCATCTTAAAAAACAAGTAAAGGAACAACAAATGAAGCCTAAAGTAGTAGAAGTAAGGAAATAATCAAAATTAGAACAAATAAATTAAATTGAAAACAAAACAAAAAAACAATAGAAAAAATAAATGCAAGAAACAGCTGGTTCTTTGAGAAGGTTAATAAAATTGAGGAACCCCTGGCTAGACTCACTAAAGAAAAAAGACAAAGGACACAAACGAACAAAATCAGGGATGAAAGAGAGGAAATTATGACAGATACTGCAGAAATGCAAAGGATCATACAAGAATACTATGAAAAAGTATATAATACCAAATTTAGCAACCTAGAAGAAATAGACCACTACTTAGAAAAATACAACCTTCCTAGACTGAATCAAGACAGATCAGCAGTATGGACATTGAAGCAATCATCAAAAACCTACCAAAAAGTAAAACTTTGGGACCAGATGGCCTCACCAGTGAATTCTAACAAATATTCAAAGTAAATTTAATACCTATTCTCCTCAAACTCTTCCAAAAATTTGAAGAAGAGGCAACACTTCCCAACTCAGTTTATGAGGCCAGTATTACTCTGATACCAAATCTGGTAAAGATAACACAAAAAATAGAAATCTACACACCAATATCTCTCATCAACACAGATGCAAAAATCCTAAATAAGATTCTAGTGAACCAAATACAGCAACATATTAAAAAGATCATACACCACAATCAAGTGGGCTTCGTTCCAGGGTCACAGCATTGGTTCAGATATGCAAATAGATTTGTGTGATATACCACATGAACAAATTTTTAAAAATAATTATATAATCGTATCAATAGCTGCAGGAAAAGCCTTTGTCAAGATACAGCATCCATTTATAATCAAAACTCTTCACAAAATTAGTACAGAATGAAAATACTTTAATATAATAAAGGCCACATATGACAAACCTTTAGCCAACATTATAATTAATGGTGAAAATCTTAAAACCTTCCCTCTAAGATCACAAACAAGGCAAGGCTGTTCACTATTACCATTTTTATTCAATGGAACATTGGAGGGTCTAGTGAGTGCAATCAGACATAAGAAAGATATAAAAGGCATCCAAATAGGAAACAAAGAATTCACACTGTCAGTATTTGCAGATGACGTGATTCTCTATATAGAAAACCTAAAGACTACACAAGAACACTACTAGAAACAATAAGCAAATACAGTAAAGTCTCTGGATACAAAATCAATGTTCAAAAATCCATAGCGTTCCTATACTATAATCACAAAGTGTCAGAAAAAGAAGTGAGAAAAATAATTCCTTTTGCAATTATAACAAAAAGAATAAAATACATAGGGATAACTTTAACAAAACGTATAAAAGACTTATATAATGAAAACTATAAGACCCTGTTAAAAGAAATCGCAGAAGATATAAAGAAATGGGAAGATATTCTGTTTTCTTGGATTGAAACAATTAACATAGCTAAAATGAACATATTACCTAAAGCATTATACAGATGTAATGCAATTTCCATCAAAATCTCATCAGCATTTTAAAAATAAATAGAACAAAAAAATTACCACATTTGTATGGAAACACAAAAAACCTCAAATTTCCAAAGCCATCCTGAGAAAAAAGAACGAGGCTGGAGGCATCACTCTGCCCGACTTCAAATTATACTACAAAGCAACAGTAATCAAAACAACATTGTATAGGCAGAAAAACAGACACACAAACCAGTGGAACAGAATAGAGAGTCCAGAAGTAAACCCATATTTATATGGGCAAATAAATTTTGACAAAAAAGACAAAAACATACACTGGAGAAAGGAGAGCCTCTTCAATAAATAGGGCTGGGAAACTGAAAAGCCACTTGCAAAAGAATGAAACTAGACTATTGTCTATCACCACATACCAAAAGTAACTCAAAATGGATTAAGGACCTGAATATAAGACCTGAAACAATGAAATGCATAGAAGAAAACATAAGAGCTAAACTCAAGGACCTTGGACTTAAAGAAGATTTTATTAATTTAACCTCAAAAGCAAGGGAAGTAAAAGCTAAAATAAATGAATGGAACTACATCAAATAAAAATTTTCTGCTCCGCAAAAGAAATCATCAATAAAGTTAAGAGACAACCATTGAATGGGAAAATATATTTGTAAGCAATGCTTCTGATAAGGGCCTAAAATTCAAAATATACAAAGAACTCATATAACTCAATAACAGCAAAAAAGCAAATGATCCAATCAAGAAATGGGCAGAAGACCTGAACAGCCACTTCTCCCTAGAAGACATATAAATGGCCAACAAACATTTGAAAAGATACTCAACATCACTAGCTATTAGGGAAATGCAAGTCAAAACCAAAATGAAATACCACCTCACACCTTTAGAATAGTTATAATCAACAGGACAAGTAATAACTAATGCTGGAGAGGATGCGGAGAAAATGGAACCCTCATACACTTCTGGTAGGACTGCAAATTGGTGCAGCCAGTAAGGAAAACAGTATGGAGTTTCCTCAAAAAACTAATAATTGAGCTACCATATGACCCAGAAATCTCTCTACTTGGCATTTACCCCAAAGACCTAAAAACCCATATCCAAAAAGATATTTTCACACCAATGTTCATAGAGCATTATTCACGGTAGCCAGAACATGGAAGCAACCAAAGTGTCTTATGATAGATGATTGGCTAACGCAGCTGTGGTACATATATACAATGGAATATTACTCAGCCATAAGAAGAAATGAAATATTGCCATTTGCGACAACATGGATGGACTTTGAGATAATCATGCTAAGCGGAATAAGCCAGACAGAAAATGTTGAAAATCACATGATGTCACTTATATGTGGGCTATAAACCTAAAAGCAACAAATGAACAGGACAAACAAAAACTCATGGACATGGACAATAGATAGGTGGTTACCAGAAGGTAGAGGGGAAAGGGCATAGGGGAGGTAGATGGGGTAAAAGCAGTCAAATATGTGGTGACAGAAAAAAATCTAACTATGGGAGGTGATCACAGAATGTAAATATATATATATATATGTCTTGCAGTTAAAATGTACAGTTGAATCTTATTGTATTTCATTAACCAATGTCACCATAATAAATAAATACATAAATACACAAATAAAATTTTTAACAAAGGAAACATAAAGAAGAATCAGTCATAAATGAAATCTAAAATAACAGAAATGAATAATACCTGAGGAGGAACCAACAGTAGATTAAATAAAGCAAAGAATTTTTTAGTGATATAGAAGATAAGGTAACAGAAAACACCCAAACAGAACAGCAACAAAAAAAAATCTGAAAAAATGAGGATAGTTTTAGGGGCCTCTGGGATAACATCAAGCATACCAATATTTGCATCATAAGGATACCTGAAGGAGAAGAGAAAGCAAGAAATTGAAAACCTATGTCAAGAAATAATGTCTGAAAACTTCCCTAACATAGTGAAGAAAATGGACATACAAGCACAGGAAGCTCTGAAAGTCCCAAACAAGATGAACTCAAAAAGGCCCACATCAATACATATCATAATTAAAATGCCAAAGGTTAAAAACAAAGAAAGAATCTTAAAAGCAGCAAGAGAAATGTAGTTAGTTACCTACAAGGGAGCTCCCGTAAGACTGGTAGTTCATTTCTCAACAGAAACTTTGCAGGCCATAAGAGATTAGCACAAAATATTCAAAATATTGCAAATCAAGGACCTACTACCAAGTTTACCCCACAAAATTATCATTTAGAATTAAAGGACAGATAAAGAGTTTCCTGGACAAGAAAAAGCTAAAGGAGTCCATCATCATCAAGCCCATATTACAGAAAATGTTAGAGGAGCATCTTTAATAAAGAAGGAAAAAATAAAAAATAGGAATAACAAAATGGCAATAACCAAATATCTAGCAACAATTACTTTAAATGTAAATGTATTAAATGCTCCAATCAAAAAATAATGTGGCTGAATGAATAAAAAACAAGACCCTTACCTATGCTGCCTACAAGAGATTCACTTCAGATCAAAAGACACACACAAATAGAAAGTAAAGAATGGAAAAAGGTGTTTCATGAAAATGGAAACAAACAGAAAAAAGCTCATGTAGCAATACTTATATCAGACAAAATAGACTTTAAAGCAAAGGCTATAATGAGAGATAAAGAAGTACTCAGTTATTCCACTTCCAGGTAGTTATCTGAAGAAATACAGAACACAACTTTAAAGAGACATGTGAATTTATATGTTCATTGTAGCACTATTTAAGATAGCCAAAATATGGAGGAATCCTGTGTGTCCATCAATGGATGAATGGATAAAGAAGAGGTAGTATACATACACACACACATACACATACACATACACACACACACACACGTATACATGCACACATACACACACAATAGAATATTAATCAGACATTAAAAAAAAGAATAAAATCTTTCTGTTGTTGCTATCTGCAACAACAAGGATGTAACTAAAGAGTATTGTGTTGAGTGGAGTAGGTCAGACAGAGAACAACAAATGTCATATCTGGGATCTAAAGAACAGGATAAACAATAAACAAAAGAAACAAGCTCATAGATACAGAGAACATTTTCATGATTGTCAGGTTTTGGGAAGGAAGATACATGAAAGAGGAGGGGATTAAGAGGTTCAAATTGATAGCTACAAAATAGTCATGGTAATGTAGAGTAATATTGTAATTACTATGTATGATGTCAGATGGGTACTGGATTTATTGGGGTGATCACTTCATAAGTTATATAAATTTCTAATTGCTGTGTTGTACATCTAAAATTAATATAATATTGTATGTCAACTATAATTTAAAAAATTAAAATACAAAAATTTTTAAAATAAATATTAAAAATTACTTAAAAACACAAAAAACAAAGTAAAACGAAACAAAGCAAAATATTCTCTGTGAGAAGTTATCAATTTCCAAAATCAGCTATTTTTAAAATTATGGATTGAGGTTTACCATTATTAATATTACTGATATTATAAATGAGGCTAATATGAGTAAAAATAATTATAATGGTTTTGTGTTGTGCCTTACTAGTCACAATACATTTTTGCATAATGTGTCTTATTGATCCTTAAAGTCTTTTGAGAGAGTGTTATGATTATTTTTCTATATAGATAAAAACTGGATCATGGAAGTTTTATGATTAGCCCAGCATGAACAAGTAATAAATAGTATAGGTGGAAAAAGTATACATGTCTGACTCTACGGTTTGCTTTTAAATGGAACGTTTTTTCTTATAAATAACCTGCAGTTTTAAAATGAAGATAATTAAAATATATTTACAATTTCAGCAGAGAATAAAAGGTAATGTTCCTAGGATTGCTACCAAATAAGTGATAGGAGAAAGAAATGTAATAGATACAAAAGTAACACAGATATACCAGAGATAGAAGTAAATTTAGAAATATAATACAAAATTTAGAAATATTGCCTCTTCCATTCAAAAATTTTTTAATTAAATTTATTGGGGTAATTGGTTAAGAAAATTATATGGGTTTCAAGTGTACAATTCAATAATACATCATATGTTTATTGAATTGTGTGTTCACTACCCATTTAAATCTCAACCTTACCATATATTTGACCCACTTTGCTCATAACTCTCTTTCTTACTTCCCCCTTTCCTTCTGGTGACCACTAAACTATTGTCTGTATCTATGACTTTTGTTTGTTTTGTTCATCTGTTGCTTTCAGTTTCAGATCCCAAAACATCCTGAGAAACAAGAACAAGGCTGGAGGTATCCATTACCTGACTTCAACTTATACTACAAAGTGACAATAATCAAAACACCAAGTTTTTCACACACACACACACACACACACACACACACACACACCAATGGAACCGAAATGAGAGTCTAGAAATAAACTCACCTATATATGAACAAATAATTTTTGACAAAAGAGCCAAAAACACAATGGAGAAAAGGAAGCCTCTTCCATAAATGGTGCTGGGATAATTGGAAAGCCACATGCAAAAAGAAAGAGAGAGAGATACAGATTTCAGAGAGACGGAGAGACAGAAAGAGAGGGAAGGAAGGAAGGAAGGAAGGAAGGAAGGAAGGAAGGAAGGAAGGAAGGAAGGAAGGAAGGAAG
>PVKZ01006907.1:0-28741 GCA_004027375.1 Macroglossus sobrinus | reverse complement strand
GCAGACCCAGCCCCAAGGGAGGCCAGCGAGCAGAGAACAGGCGGCCACAGAGGTCCCAGTCTGAGGCTGGCGCCCCCACAAGAGCTCTGCTCCAGGCTAAGGCCTGTGCCCTCCATGCTAGTCCAGCTGGGAGCTACGAGCACCCTTCACCCCCTGCAGGAGTGCACATGCTTCCCCCCGGAAAAAGAAGGAAACAGGAAAGAAGGCAAGAGTAAAAGGGGGAGTGAAAGAAATGAAGAAAGAAAAGAAGGAAGAAGGAAGGAAAGAAAGCCCGCCGGAATGGACTCGCACGCTCATAGAACAATTCTTGGTTCGCGCCTGGCCCAGGGGATGGGCTGGTTTGTGGGGCTCCAAGGTCCCGGCCCCTCTCTCGAGCAGGCGCCGAAACCTCCCGAGCGCGACCGCCCCAGGACGCCCTGGCACGGCCGGGGGGTGGCCGAGGCGGGCCCTCCCGGCCGGCTCCGGCTCCCGGCTCGGGCCAAGGCCGCCGGGCCGCCCCGCGCGCCCCGCCGCGCACTGCGGCGGCCTCACCTTCGGGAAAGACGGCACGCATTTTCAGGTAGCTCGTGGTGAGGCGGATGATGGACGCCTTGTCCAGCTGCGAGGTGATGGCCGACGGCAGCGGCAGCAGCTTGGCCAGCTCATAAAACTCTCCATTTTCCTTCTCCCTCCTGGTCTTGGCCGCATTCTTGGACTTCTCCTTCATCGCGCCTCGGCTGCGGGCATATTAGCCCCGGCCGCGCTCCAGGCCCGCGGAGCCCCGCTCTGGCTGCCGCGGTGGCGGGTGGGGAAGGGGCGCCGGCCGCGGGCAGGTGCGTGGGGTCGGCCTGGGGCACCGGGGACGCTTCTCTGCAGCCGCGACCTCCGAGCTCCGCACGAGCCGGCGGCGCCGCCCCGCGCGCCCCGCGCTCCGCCCGCCGCCGTCCCCGGCGCAGCCGCCTCCGGGCCGGACTGTCCCGCGGGGACCGGAGCCCCGACTTCCCGCTCCGTTGCTCCTCGCTCTTCCTTCCTCCCTGCTTTCTCCCGCACCTCGGCTCTGCGCAGGCGACGGAAAGGGGCCGGCGAGGAAGCGGTGGTGCCGCTTAGTCCTTGAATGCGTGTCGGGACCCGCTGCCCCGAGGCCCCTCCGGGCTGGAGGGAGGCGGCGGCCGCGGAGCCATGGAGCGCGAAGGGAGTGGAGGGGAGCCGGGGCGGGGACGCCTGGGGCCCGGCCCGGGCGCGCTCTCCTGCCCTCCCCGGCGGTTCCTGGCGCCTGGAGACACGGCGCCCGGACCCTGAGATCTGTCGCCAGGCGCAGCAGCTCCACGGCCCACGTGCGACCGAGCTGCGTTTGTTTATGGCGGACCCGCCTTCGGGCGGAGCGCTCGGCGGCCGGGGCCCAGGGAGGGGGGCAGCGGGGGGGAGGGACCACGGCGGGGGCGGGGGCGGGGGCAGCGAGCCTCGCCTCCCGACCCCGCCGCGGCCCCGGAGTCGCAGGCGCGCCTCCGCGTCCCTGCCTCCAGGGACTCCGCCGGGAGAGAGCGGCGCGCGCGCCCGGGCTCGGGGAAGCCGTGGTGAGTGCGCACGGCGCGCCGCGGGCACCGGCTCCGGCGGCCGGGCTGCGGGATCAGGGCGCCGGGTCGAGAGGCGGGGAGGAGCGAAGGAGGGAGGGAGGAAGGGATGCCAAGACCTCCTCTGTGGCTCTCCAGGAAAGGGAGGCAGCGCGACCCGCCGGCCAAGTGCCCTGCGAGGAAGGACGGACCCCTCCGAGCTCGCGCTGGTCCCGCGCCCTCGTCCGCCCCACTTCACAGGCGGGAGAGCCGGATGCGGGGAAGCCAGAGTGGGAGGACAACATCCCCGCGCCCCCTCCTCCCAGACGCCTCGGGAAAGGGCGCGGGAAAGGCTCGGAAGTGACCCTTCTGCGCTTTCTGTCCTCGGAACGCGGGAGAGAAAGGAGATTGGGGGGCGGCGGGAGGTCGCGGGGACGCGGGGACCCGACGGAGGGCGGAGGCCGGGGAGCCGAGCCCGGTGGCCAGGCTTCACCCAGGGCGGCAGCGGGAACCGGACCCACAGCCTTTCGCAGCCGGAATGTGGGGGGATCGGGGCTGGAGTGGCCGCTTCAGATCAGGGGTCGCTGAGCGAGGATCTTCGGGAGAGCCCTGGTGCGGGCCAAGGTGAAGGTGCAGTAGGTTACGGCGCCATGGGGTGCCCCGGCGCTGTCCCGGCACCCTCCAGTGCCACCCTCCCGCGCCTGCCACCGGGGGCGGGGTCCTCCTTACATTCTGGCCGTGGCGGTCGCGCAAACCCCCAACCCTTATAGGAGTCCGACCCCTCCGAGTGCGGTGCGGAGGCGCGGGGTCAGAGGGCAGCCGCAGTGCACGCGGGGCGCAGTGTCGTGGGGGGGTGTCCCTCGGCCGTTCGCTGCAGCGTGTGAGGCTGGGGGACTGCGGGGCGCCTGATCTGGAGGTCGGCGCCCTGTGGAGATTCGCGGTGGACACTGGGCCGGGCGCAAGCATCTCGGTTCTTGGTGTCACCCCACTCTCCCCCGGCGCGGGAGGAGTCTGCTGCCCTGCGCCCTCACTGCACGACGGTGCCCCGGTACCCGCTTCCCTCCCGCGCGCCTGGAGGGCCGGGCCTAGGAGCCCCTTTTCTGCAGCAGGCGGTGCTGACCTTTTCCAAGGCTCCCTCTGAAGGTCGGATGTTCGGCGGCGGTTGGAGGCGTCGTAGCTCCCTCGGCTCGGCCCCCATCTGGCCCCGCACCCTGCCGAACCTACAGCCGTGGCCTTGAGGGGACGCGCGGCTGGTGCTCCGAAACCTCAACGCCAGGAGAGCTTGGATGTCGGTGGCCACCCCCCAAGGCCGGGCGCACAGAGGAACCAGCACTTTCCCTCGGGGTTTCGCATCCAGGAGCGCTCTTCGGTTTCCAGTGGTGCGCGCGGGCGAGCTGCGCGCCTACGCGGTGCCCAAAGTGCAGCAGCGCCCGCTTCTCCGCTCCGGGCAGCGTGGACAGTTGTCGGCTCTGGACTTGCGCGAGAAGCGGCTCCAGGAGAGGAGGAACTGTCGCCTGGGCCGCGCGGCACGACGGGCGCAGGCCGCCCGCGAGTGCGCTCCTGCACCTCCCTGGCTTGGGGAGGAATCCCCGCTCCCTCGCCCCCACGGTTTCCGATTCTCCATTATGGGCCCGAGAGAAATCCTCCCGGGCTTGAAAGGGATTACCCAGATCGCAGAAACATGGCTAAGTGGACGTGGGAGGAACCCGACAAGGAACAGGAACAGAAACTGTTCTCGAACCAAACTTCCAGGAGGTCACGGGGAAAGCGCACCAGCTTTTCACAGCGGAAGCCGCTGCTTTGTCATTGGCAAGAGAGGCTGGAATCGCGTGGTCTCAGAGGTGGCACAGTGGCGTGTTTGGAGACTCGCAGATGTGTGGTGTAGGACACGTTCAGGCCCAAAGCCTACCGCGAGTGGTCATTGCATACCCCCTATTGTATACCCCAACACACACACACACACACACACACACACACACACACACACCGCCGGCCTGGTCTCGTCCACTGCACCACCGAAAGTACGCAAAGCCCTTGGGAGCAAGCAGCCCCGAGGTTTCCCAGGTGGGTGGGATAGTGATGTCTGTGTGGAACCACCTGGTTGGGACCATACCGAGGCTTTCTCTCTCTCTCTCTACCTCGGAGCAGGGCACTTAGGACAGACATCCACAGGCTGGGAGCTCTGTCTATACTGCGAAAAGCCCTAAACACGTGCTATTTCTGATCAGGAGGGTCAGCGGTGGCCTGGGATTGGGACACCAGCTGCGCAGCTTTTGCTCCCAGGCCCTCGGTGCGGGGAGTGCCTCCCTCCTGGTCTATGGTTTGAGCCTAAAGCCGAGCTCCTCACCCGGCTTCTGGACGGAAGTAATGACCCCCAGACCTGGGCATTGCCCTGGACCCTGCGGTTCCCCTACTGGCCCGGAAGGAGCCTGCCGAGTTTGGAATGATGGGAAGTTGGGGGCAGAAGAGGACGAGTGAGAAGAGAGGTCAGACACACTGAGGCTGCGGAGCTTCGGGTGCGTGGCCAGCTTCCGGGGCGCCGGCCCCCCCCCACCCCCGGCAAATCCTGCGTTTCGCGCTTGGGAGCACCCGGAGGCGCACGAGCACGCCTCCGCACAAACCCCCACCTCTTAGAAATTTTCCATTAGGAAACTGATCGGGAAGAAACTGAGGCCCCGAGAGGAAAGGGGCGGGCCCAGGCCGGCTCACATCTGCTCGGATTTCCCGCTTCAGAGGCTCCGCAACTGTTTTTGTCCAGGCGGCGCCCGGCGCCTACCTGAGGCCCATCCCCCGCGGAAACCGGCGTTCGCGTGAGACCCAGAGGGAAACGCGCAGATGTTGCACCGGGGTTGGGCTCCCGGAGAGGCTGCAGCTGTGGCAGGAGGGGGATGAGGCACTGCCACTAAGGAGGTGCGGGCTTATGGGGTGGGTGGGGGGACTCCTCCCAGTCCTTGCCCGAGATTTGGAGGAGAGGATGTCAACCTTCCAAGGAGAACTTCAACCGCTGGAGGAAGCCGAGGCAACGGACAACCCAGGAGATGCTGAGATTCGAACCTATTTATTCTATGCATAAGCCCTGGTCTACACAGGCAGCTAAGTTAGTTACTCCGGAAATCCCGCTTGCGCCCAGGGCTCTGTCTAAAACGTTTTCTCATGGCTGGGAACCTTTTTATAGTCTGAACTTTGCCAAAGAGCGCCTTGATTTCTCCCTTCTTTCCTTGCGTGAGCCCCCTGGACACGTGACCAACTTCTCCTGGGGTCCCGACTGCTCCCGGGAAGGATCAGGCAAGGGCGACCTTACTCCTTACACTTGTTGTGAAAAGTCATTACAGGTACCCAGGACAGTTCGTAATGAAACATTTCAGGGGAGGCCCACAGAGTCACTGGCTCTGCGTATTGGTTCCCAAGTCCTGTAGGGTGAGAAGTTATCTTTGTGTGTGTGTGTGTGTGTGTGTGTGTGTGTGTGTGTGTGTGTGTGTGTTTAAATAAACGACTTCACTGGAAGCCACTCTGTTGAGAAAGTGTTTGCTTTTAGGTTGGTCTGCGGGCGTCTCTCTGAGGAGAGAGACAGTAACTGGGGCAGCTCCACCTTCGGGTGCTGGGTCCAGGGACCCTTTCGTACCTAGCTCAGCCACAGGTGGGGGTGCCCAGGTTGGGCTGGAGGGGGCGGGCAAGGCAAAGGCACCCCAGGGTGCCTGCAGGAGGCTGATTTTGCTCTCTGGGATTCCAAGAAGAGTGTGATCCTTCTCCTAGGACTTGGTTATCCAGCACTCTTGGGGTTCTGGGATTGGGGGCTCCGAGGGGCCGACCACAGTAATGCCTCCCGTCCAAGGAATGAAATAACTAGCTGCTGCTTACTTCTCTTCTCCCTGCTTACTTCTCCCTCAAGGCGGTGCATTTAGGGGAACAAAAACAGTTAGTTCCACTGGTAATTAATTATAGTCATTAGCAAGGTCCCCGAGCGAGGCCCAGGGAGCCACCGAAGCCGGAGCCGGGCCTGGGTTGGGTAAACAGCGGCAGAAAGTTTCTTCCAGTTTTCCCTGGGGGTAAGAGGGTGGCCTTTCTCTCTGCATTTTCTTTCCCCGCCTCCCAGGCCTGGCCCCGCTTTCTCCCGCATCTCCGAAAAGGTGCCGGGGACTTTTGTGCGCCCTTCCCAGTGGCTTGGGGGACAGCGGGGATCTCTCCGGGGCGCGGGCAGTGCCCTGCGCCCTGCGCCCAGGATCACCGCTCCGGGAGGGGAGCGAGGGTCCCGCGCCCACCTCTTCCCACCCGTCCACGACCCGGCCGCATGGAGCCCCAGCTGTCTTCTCCCGCAGGGCTCTCCGCCCGGCTTAACGAAAACATCGCCTCAAAATCCCGGGTCAGGGGGAGGCCGCCCATCCGCTGCCCAGTAAAGCCCCACTTTTCGCCTCCAGCGAGACGCACATCGCGTCTAGAAACCCTGGAGCCGGACGAACCTTACCGTCTGGTGTGTGCGCTGAAATTCCTCCGTGGTTTTGTTTTATCAATTACACACCGCCCTGAACTCTGAAAACCAACTCACTCATCAAGGACGGTGCTCGAGTCGCCTTTCCTAAAACGTCAACCAAAAACATTTCCTTTTAAAACAAAACCAAACCCATGCACCAGAGATACATATTTCCGCACATCCAAGAGAGCGTGAACAAGATGGACTTAGGTTTTTTAAAAAATTTTTCTAGTAGATAATAATAGTAATAGGCAACCCCTAATATAAAGCGGACTGTAATGTGGACTATTGTAGTGCTTTAAAGATTCAAACTCGTTTCATTTAATGTAAGGGGACTATTTGCAAAGCAAAGCGAACATTGAGGAACTTTGTCTTCATCTAACAAAATCTGTAAAAGAGGCACGCTAATTCGTTGGAAGTTCAGTAGAGAACGTTACGGAAAGGCCGGCGGATGGGTGGGCAGGAGGACGGGGTTGGCCCCCTCCAGCTCCGCCTGGGCGCGCGCGCGGCCGCCCTAACTCCGGGCGTGAGCAGCTTCCCGCTTCGAGCGGAATCTTATTTTTAAAATATTTTCTTTTCTTTTGAAGGCCGGCGTGGAAGGCGGGTTTCCTGAGACCCGTGTCTCCGGGAACACACTCTCCCTTGGGAGAGGAGAAGCAGGCGACACCCGCCGCAGAGGGCTGTCTGTCAGGGGTCTGGGTGTGCCATAGCCGGGACTTCAGATCCGAGCAGGTGTGGGGTCCGCAGTGCCATCTGGCCAGGCAGGGAGGCGGTGGCCGGGCCCCTCGCCTGCTCTCCCCGCCTCGGGTCGAAACCCGGCTTGGGAGCTGCGGGCCACACTCGGGGACCTGGGCCGCCAGAAGGGGCTTAGCGTCGGGCTCTTAATTCCGCAGATGGGACTCGTGATGCCTACTCCCGGCGCTGGGCGCGGGCTCCGAAGGGGCTCGTTCGCGGTGTGGCTCCGGCCCTTGGATCGCGCGCAGTCTCGGGACCGCCTGCGGGGTTAGGAGCGGGTCTTGGGCTCGTTGGCGGAAGGGGGCGCCGTGCGCACGGTCGCACCAGGGTCTCAGAGAGCAGGGAGCGCGGAGAGCTCAGTGGACACCGCGGATCCGAGCGTTCGGAGAAGGGTGTCAGCACACACGGGGTGCAGGGCTCCACAGCCCCCTCCGCGCTCAGTGCTCACGGGCTGGGCGGAGTACCCCGCGGAGCCCCACTGTGCACTGGCGGGGGCACCCAGGGGTGGGCGCGCGGTGCTGCTGTGCAGGTCGGGAGTTGTGCGTGACGCTCATGTGCGTTCGCGGGGCCCTGCGGACCTCGTGTGCATCTCCTACCCTCCCCCCCCATTCTCGTCGCTCGGTTCCCCCTCACCCGCCCTCATTTTATTCCATTTGGGATTAGGAACCAGAGTGACCAATTTGTGTCTTTAAACTACTGGGTCCCAACGTGGGGCGGGCCGGAGAGAGCGGGCACCCAGTGCGTTTAATGGGGGGACGTCTGGCGGGAATCAGAGGCTGGCGCTTTCATCTAAGGCTTTTCCAGAGCCCCTTGGGGCAACCCCAGCTTACGCACGCGCGCGCGCTCTCCTGGCTCGCCCGGATCTCTCGTAAGATTTCCGCGCTGGCGGCTCAGCGGGCGGAGGCGGTGGCGCCGGGGGACACCTGGCCTGGTCCCGGATTGGAGGCCCAACTCTCCCTTCCGTCGTCCCTCACTGCCCAGCGACAGAATCCCCTGCGGGTGCCGCCAGAGCAAATACCCCGGCGGAGGAGGCACGGTGTAGAGCGCAATTTCGTATGCAACGAAAAGACTTTTAAAATGAGCACTTTTTCTCAGTTCAAGAGTATTTTCCCCTGGCAAAGGCATCGCTTAGCTGATAAACTACAGGGTCAGTTGCAACTGCGCGGTTGATGAATAATGTCGGCCCTAATTCCAGCTCCGTCTGCATTTTGTCGAGGGCGGAGACAAGACGGCTTGGTTATCTATCGCCCTGCGGTGTAGACAGACCCTGACATTAAGTCATCCGCCTGCGGGATTCCTCTCTGTGCGTCTCTCCGCGCCGCGTTTGAAGCAGGCGGGTGATCCCGCCGGCGCATTTCTCGCCAGACGCTTAGATTTTCATATGCGGGGGGGGGGCGGGGCAGGATTTTCATATTCAGGGGAACTCTGTCTGCACCGGAGAGAGGGGTGGCCGGGGTGCGGGTGTGCGCGGGGCTGGAAGGAGTCCAGCGAGAGCTTCCGCGCTCCGGAGGTGGAACCCCAGTGAACCCGCTTTCTCAGGGCGGCGTGAGACCTAGTTTCACTCGCGTTTCATTCCTGAGAGCTGCCAGGCCCTGAGCGGGGCGTGGGGCACGGGAGACGTGGACGCTTGGAAGAGGTTACGGAGAAAGCTAACTTTTGAGTCAATACGAGCAGGCGTGGTGTGGGGGGTGGGGGGTGGGGGGAGAAAAGCGCCGAGGTGAACGCGGTTGGGTAGCAGACGCAGGCCACCCCTGGCCGGGCCACAGGCGCCACGTCCCGTTTGCGTCCGCGCCCTCTGCGCCGTGCGCGTGCGCGTGCGCGCAGACAGCTCCGAGCACCTTTTAAGTCGTTTAAACGAGGCGGTGAGCACTGGAAAACTCATCTGTGAATTTGCTTGGCTTCCTGGACAGTTGGGGGCTAGAGAAGAGAAAGAGCAGCGCCATTCTTACCCATGCACGAATAACGTTAGTGTTTATTGAACTCAAAGTCATTGACTAGAACATACCCTCCTGTTTGGGCAACATACAGGGTGCTCCCTTGAAAGCTAATTGATTTATTATTTATGTTTCTGTTTAGCCCGATGCCTCCTACATCATCACTTCCGGAGAAGCTGTCAGCTCTGACAAATGAAAGCGGAAGCCAGGGGAGCTGCACCTGCAAAAAAGCCGCTGGGATTCCAGGGCCAGCCCCACCCCTCTGAACTTGGACCCCGCTGAACTTGAACCCCGCTTGATTGCATGAGACCCAGCAGTTGGATTTCCTTAAAAGTAAATTCCAGAGATGGGAATTCACGCTCAGTATCTTGCACAAATATTTTAACATCCGAATGGTCTGGATTGAACTAAGAGGCAGGGATCCTTCCTGCTGTAGGCATAGCAGATACTGTAAAGGCTGAAAAGCTTTTGTTGAGGGTAGGAAGGCAGTGATTTAGACACACAGAGAAAGCTCCTACTTAGAAGTAAAGGGAGAAACAAAAAAGGCTCCAAGGGAAGTTAGAAAAAAATCATATTTTACAAATCCTTTGAACATTATTTGACAGTACATGTATTTTTCTAGTTGTGTTTGTTAACCTGAGTTTCTCAGTGACCCTTGGCATGTGTGAATCACGAGATTCGTTCCCCACAAAGAGGAGTGATGGATCTTTTAGGGATCCATGCCTCAGAATGGATTTTCTGTGTCCGCCGTGGAAGCTGCTTCACTTTAGATACTTTATGGGATGATCGTTGAAGGAAGCTTGGGTAAAATTCCTCAGGAGTGTCTCTCAAAACATTTTTCATAATTAAAAAGTGATTCATAGAAATCACCAGAAAAATTATGGGAAGTTATGTTCCGGCACGCTTTTAGGCCATGTGGATTAAATAAAACCATTACGATCTGGTTGCGTAATGCTGCCTCCCAGCCTCCCTCCGACTGTGCTGGCAGGACCTGCTACAACTTCATAGATGTGACAACAGCGTGGGGGACGTGAGCCAGAGGACATCTGATTTGTCGCTAGGTATTTTCTGTATTGAAAATCCAAGTTATAAAACCATTTCTTTAAAGAGTCCAAGGGATGAGTAAGGCAGCACTAAAAGAAGCATCTTTAAAAAAACGAAGGCTATTTTTTAGGGGAAATTAAGTTTGAAAACCCCACGTGACAGAGTCTGAAAGACAGAAGAACCCAATGGAACATAGACCCACCTGGGGATAGGCATTCATCAGGTGGTTTGGCACCTTGGTAAAATTCCAAGACGAACCATCCTGCTCTACAGGGAAAAGCAGTACATTGAGGTCCCAGCGTTCCCGCCATACTGAGCCCTTCCTTCGGCTGGTAGCGACGTGTGTGTGAACGCTGCTTCATCTTCCTGGTAGAGAACAAGGACAGGACTTGTCCAGGCTTTTCAGCGGCCTGCACTGGCTAATGCGACGTCTGAAGGCTCTGGGTTTGCAGTCTGACACTCTTTGGGCACTGGTGGACTACAACAATATGTGTCAGTTGCTAATATTTATATGGAGAATTGTCATTTAACAGGGCAGTCAACTGAGTAAATAACCCAAACGGAAGCAGTTACTAAAAAAACACTCCCAATTTCCAGCCCTGTGCGGGGTCACTCAGATGAGCTGTGGTGCGACTTATTAGGTCATGTTAGACCTCTTCAGGACCCATGTGGTGAGTCACCTGGCGTGCGAAGGTGGCTAAAGTAAACAGACGAGGCCTGCCTGTTCCAGGCACTGTTTCGTGTGCAGCCCGGAGCTGTACTGACTTAGAAGCAGCTTGTATTTTCCCGGTCAAAAGGAATGGCCTCCTCTGAGTGGGGGAGTCCTCACGAACTACTTGCACACACACACGGTTACTCATTCAAGAAACAGCCATCAGGGTGGCTGGTGGCCAGTGGCTGGGGGCCGCAGTGTGCCAGGCAACCGGCCAGGTGTTTGCATGACAAAAGCGAGTCCCATTGAGGCATTCTCAGTCCTCACAGTGACTTTGAGAGTCTGGCCTGCTACTGTGTTTCAAGGGCCTTAGAAAAGTTCACAGTTTTGGACCACCAATTCTATTTCTGATTATTTGTCCCCTGGAAATCATTTCTAATATGAAAAAAAGCCTCCTCCCCTCTCCCATGAGTATTTGTGTAATGGTTCAAGGTATAAACATTGGTGTCAAATTTAGATTTGACTTTTCTTTAACCCTCAGTTTTGTTATTTGTATAATGAACATAATGGCTACCTCTTAAGGAGGTTATGAACATTAACTAAGAAACGAATGACAAATATATCAATGTAAAGGGCATAGCACACTGCCTGGGAGGAGGATGTATCCAATAAACTGTAGTTGTTATTATTGGCATTATCATCACAAGCATTATTGACAAAGCAAGCTTTGGAATAGGAATATTTTAATATCAAACAATCCTAAATGGGTGAGAGTTGATGAATTAAGTGTCCACACACACACACACACACACACACACACACACACACACGCACACACACACACACACACACACGCACACACACATACATATATTCAATGAAAAGTTATGCAATTATTTAAAAATATTGCAAAAGTTTATAACAGTATGGTATGGACAAATACCTTCCTAGACTGCAGATCCTGGAGAGCTGGTCATCATATTTTCCAGACTCCCTTGCAGCTAGGGTTCTTGAAATGACTTAAGTGTAGCCGATTAAATACACTTATTTGAGAAGTAAAGTGGAGATCACACTTCTGTGGCCTTTCTGGTTTCTACTGATAGACAAGGTGTGTGTGTGTGTGTGTGTGTGTGTGTGTGTGTGTGTGAGTGTGTGTGTGGCATTGTTAGCAAAGGTCCCAATGACATTGCTCTGAAGCTAGCAGTTGCCGTGGTAGTTTTCAGATCCCTGGATTACTATTGCTAACAAGAGATTCAGTGACAGCTTCTTGACCCCCCACCTTCCTGATGGGCTGTGCTGGCAGCTGCCCTGGGTGGTCAGTTCTGTGGTGTCATCTATCCCTGGACATCAAGCCTAGGGCCTCTTCTCCAGTTCTTCCAACAATTTTGTAAGTACCAAGGTCTTCGTTAAATCTCCTTTTGCATAAAATAGCTTGAGCAACTCCTGTTATTGGCAACTAAATCCTCACTGATGTACACTGGAAAGCAGGACAATACTGTAAAACTCTACATATTGTATGATCACAGTTAAGTAAAACAACACCAAAACTAAACAGAAGTACCAGAAGGATAGTCTTCAAAGTGTTGATAGTGAGTATCTTGGTTGGGTAGTAAGACTACGAATGGTTGTTCAATTTACTTTTCATTGATTCCAATATTTTCTTTTTCAGAAACAGCTTTATATATATATATATATATATATATATATATATATATATATATATATATATTTATTTATTTATATTTATTTATTTATATTTATTTATTTATTTATTTATTTATACCGTGTAATTCACCCATTTGAAGTGTGCTATTCAATGGTTGTTATATATTCACAGATATGAGCAATCATCTTTATGGTTAGTTTTAGAACATTTTCATCCTCTCAAAAAGAAATCCCATTAGCTGTAACTCCCAATCCTTCACCTCCACCACCAGCCCTACTTTCTGTCTCTGGATTGTCCTGTTCTGGATTTTGATGTGAACAGAATCGTATGATATGTGGTCTTATGTATCTGGTTTATTTCACTTGGCAAGTGTTCACAGTTTATCCTTATTGTAATGCATATCAGTACTTCATTCTTTTTTATGGGTGAATAATATTCCACTGTATAGACAGACCACATTTCGTTTATCCATTCATCTGTCGATGAACATTGAGTTCTTTCCACCTTTTGGCTACTATGAATAATGCCTCTATATCATTCCAACTTTTTTTGGGTCATGTAGCAATTTTATGATAAATAATGTAGTAAACTTTACAACAGGGAAAATCTGGCCTGGGTAACTAGGACTTTGAGTTTGGTGTCACGAAGAGGGCAGGACTGTAGAGTTTGCTCTTGGGTTGACCAGTTGCTTAGTGCACAATAAAACTGTGCCAAGCCAGGTTTACAGGCTCCATCCAGTCTATATGTGGTGCTCCTGGTCACTGGAGGAGAGGAAAGGGCCCTGCCACCAGGCAGGACTGATTGTAGTAACCCTGACATACGTCCCAAGATTTGACTTTTGGTCTTTTTACTTTAAAACTTACATCTACTGTGGGGTTGGAAATATTCTATGTCTTGATCCAGGTGGTGTTTACATGGGATTCATGTGAAAAACTCATCAAGCTGCATGCTTAAGACATGTGTGTTCTTATAGTTAACTAGTTGAAAGTTACAAACTGATTTTTTTTTAAAAAAAAGAAGAACGCATAACCACGTGTTTCCCGCAGACCTCCCTTTCACCCTCCCATTTCAGCTGCGGCTTCTTCTTTCCTGGCCATTTCTAAATGACCACAGGCTCTAAATGACCACATGACTGGTCAAGGACAGAGCTGGGATTTAATCCAGCTCCTACGAACCTGATGTGAAGTGCTGCTTTCACTAGGAACTCTGCCACTATCTGTCTGTCCCAAGCACCTCTTCATCCCGGCACCCAGCACACAGTGGATGCCCAGTAAATATTCGTGAAGTCAATGTGCCCAGAGCAGGGTCATCATCACATGGCCATGGCTGAGAAAACCAAGGCAGGAAACTCAGCTCTTAACCGTTTCCCATGGCGACACCAGAGGATATGGGTCTGTCACAAGAACATGGCAAGTTCCCAGTGGAGATATCAGAACTCGCTGGCAAGCCCCACGAAGTGTTAATTTTAGCTTTTAGTGACTGATACCCTACTACAATTTAGTAGGTCAGGAGGAGCATGGACCAAAGCCAAGATTACTCACTCAGAGAGGGCTCCCGTCCTGCAGAGTGCTTGGGAAGTTGCTCTGTTTAGAGACACTCGCTAATTACACACTTACTCGGAGAGAATTTCCACTGTTTGGGTCCAGTCTGAGAACTGTGAGCTCTTCCTTAAAAATATGAGCAATCTAGCCTATCAGTCAAATTTTCCCAGAGTTCCTGCATTCAACATGAGTTCGACTTGCAATGTCAAATGTTGAAATACTATCGTCACGACCATAAGATAAACAAATACGTGCATGTCCCTAGCTAGTCTGAATTGAAGGATACATAGCTTGAATGTCAATGACTTGCATTCAGGAAGTGTACATCGCGGAGGTTTCCATGTCTACCCACGTTCCTCCTTGTATCCTAGTAGACATGGAAAGTTCCATGCGAAGGGGAGACACCTGTGCTTAAGGAGAAATAATACCTCAGCTGCCATTTGCAGCTGCCCTGGGGTCACAGGGGACAGTACTCTCCAGCCGTGCACAGATTCAGGATTCATAAGAGGACCTGTGCTCCTTACGTGACCAGATCACAGGTGCCTCTGACTCTCATGCATTCGACTCTCTGCAGCGTCTACTCATACACTGCACGTGACCCATCACACCTGGCCTCAGGTGCATACACTGATGAGAGACCATTGTGAACTGCTGTCTAGTGCTGGTTCCTGCTTGCCCACAGTATAGTTTGCTGCATTCTTTACTTGTTCAGTGCTTGTTCAAAGTTTGCACAATTCTTTTATTGCATCTCCTAATTAACGCAGACTTTTATGCAAGTGAACTTTTAACGAAATGAACGCACGTTTTATAACTTTAATTTTTATATAATTTAAAATTCAAAGTGTTGCAAGAATAGTTTAAGAAGCTCTCATACACCCTTTACCTAGATTCATTTTTTTTCTCTCTCTCTCTGAATCATTTGAAAATAAGTCAGAGACAGTAAGCCCCTTTCTCTTTTCCTATCTCTCGTGGGCAAAGGTCACTCCACCCTTCTAGGCTGTAGTTCCCAGCAGTTGCTAGAACCTTCACGGGTCAGGTCAGGCCAGACCTGGGGACCAGAGTCATGTGACTCCTGCCTTGGGGGAGGGGGCCCCGCGGAGTCTGTGCTCAGCCCTGGGGGAGGCCGAGAGGAGCTTTGTGACAGTGGGAACAGCATGCATCCTCCCTAGGGCCATTTTAGCTGAGACGAAGGCCAGGAGGCTGGCAGGGCTCACAGATCAGGGCGTCATTTAAACCGAGCGAGGCATCGCTGAGGCTCCAGGCTTGTGGCCAGCGTCAACTACCTCTTGCTTTATGGCATTCCGGAAATGGGGGGACCTGAAAGCTCATTTGGCCCAAGACACACACTCCGCCTGGGTCCCCACTGCTACGAGTCAGGGGCCTGTGATTCTGCTTAGGTGTTTGTCCTCAGTGTCCCCTTCATTTCCTTCTTTCTTCAGCTCCTCCTCTTGTCACCCCTGACTGCCTACCTTTTCTGCTTTCTTTTTGTCATTTTGTTTGCACAGATATCCTCTTCTGTCTCATTTATTCGTGTATCCAGCCTCGCTCTTCTTTGGGTCAAAATTTCTGTCCTATTTTGCACTGGATTAAATATCATAAGAGAATTTCCTTTTGGTTTTACAGCACACATAGATAATTGGAACGAAGAAGGAGAAACAGATTCTTTAACAGACAAAGTAGGCATCAGGGACACTGTTCTCTGTGACACTTCCAGAGAGAAGAGACCTCAAGCAGGTTTCAGACTGAATTTTGTCGGAGGAAGGATGGTTCCAGGTCCTACATATGACCCTGTGCAAAGGGTCCAACTTGGGACCCTCCTGGGTCTTGAGTTCAGTTCACAAAGCCAGGTTGGAGCCAGAGGGAATTGTTAAGACAAAACAATGAAACCCCAGGATGCCGGGGAAGGGCAAGAGAGAAGGTGGACCTTGTGCCCAGCCCTGAACGGGGCCCTGGTGTCCCCTCCCCAGCCCCATGGGGTATGGGCGAGGAGTGTGTATTTCTGGGTGGCTTGAAAGGCACACTCAGCCAGAATAGGGCTGGGATGTTTCGAGGGGCTTCGCCAGCGCCAGGAAAAGGGGGGTTGACCAGAGCGTGAGGACAAGGAGCAGACACTCCCGGAATCCCCTAGAACTTAAGCCTAAATTATCTGAAGAGTTTCTTCGAAGTGACTGTTTTAAATGGCGAGTGGCTGGAATGTGCCCACCGATACCATAAACAGGGAACTTGAGAGCTAATTGAAGTTTTAGGAAAAAGAACATCTGCCCCCTCCCCCACCCAGCCCCTCCGCAAACCGCAGTGTCAGTGGGGGTCTTACGCTCCCCGCACCGGCCTATCTCACAGCCCCTCCGGGGGAGGCCACTGAATACTCAGGTTCGTACAATGCGTCAGAGACAGCACAGTGGCAGGTGCACGCGGTACCCACACAGCCACACAACAAGTCTTGCACGGCGGCAGCTGTGGGCAAGGCTGATGGCCATGTCCTGTGCAGAGGCTGGCTTTGTCAAGGCCAGTAGGTGACAGACAGTTCTGTGCCAGTGAGGACACTAGTAAATACGTAATGAGCACTTTTTTTCTCTTCCTCCATCAAACTTAATTCAGACCAATAAGTGACTCAGGCGGCTCAGGTGTTTTTACCGAGTTATCATCCTTCATCGTGGGCCCCCACACCCCAGCCCTCGGAGGCAGCTGGCCGGGCCCACCACGAAAAGAACGCTAATGATTTGACACACTGAGTCCTGGGGGGCTTGAGACCTTCCCCGAGGTCCTGGGGTCCTTGCTGGGGCCCTGAGGATCTGCATGAAGGATCTTCCTCACCAGGACATCGATCGGTACCTCGGGTTTCCGAGGGCGTGCGGGGGGGGGGGGGTGACGAAATTAAACACACATTTATTTCAAGACCGTTTTGGAATGCAGAGCCAGCTTTTCGTGCTGGTAAGTTCCCTTAACCCGTGGGCACTAACTGTGTGACTTGGATCGCAGGAGGGTCACGGATGCTGTCCGTGCCCCACCGGTGTCCCTTCTGGGTGCTCTGGCTGATTTTCAGCTGTGCGGGGGCCTCGCTGGCCTTCGGGCAGGAAGTGCTAGGACGTTCGCACCCCTCCCAGGTGCCATCAATGTCTGACTCTCCGGAGCGGCCACATAAACACCTCAGCTCCCTCACTTCTCGCGTGAGATGATTCTGGGGTGCGTGCTCTGCCAACTTTTCTGTTTACCTGTGGAATCAAACCCAGTTACCCCCCCAGTGAGGGCTGGCTTCACGGCTCACCTTTTATCTTTCCCGTGTCACCCTCCACTTGTCACCCCTCCACTTCCCACTCGCTCTCTCGTGCCTCTGAAATAATAATCCATGTGCCTACAATCCCAGTCTCTGGATCTGCCTCCCAGAGACCCCACACCAGATGGGGGATGTCTGTGAGCAATTTTTTTCTCCCCTCTTTTTTTTTTTATTGAGGCATAAACTGTATACAGTACAGTACAGAAATATTAAGCAAATACTGGATCACTATCTCTCTATGTATGTGCCTCTGTAACTCAAGTCCCTTCTAATACCCAAGCAGACTCACTCGCCCACCTCACTACCAATAATGTCCTGAGAATTAACTACCTTTGTCACCTCTGTCACCACGGGTCAGTTGGGCCTGTTATTGAACTTCCTGTAAGTGGAATTATGCAGTGTGTACTCTCCGGGGTGTGGCTTCTTTTGTTCGGTGTTGAGTCTGTGACATGTTATCGCCTGTAAAAATAGTTTATGTATTTTTGCTGCTATGTTATATTCCATTGTATGAATATCAGACAATTAAAACATTTTTTTCAACTATGAGTGGACATCAGGTTGGTTCCTGCTGCAGGCTGTTGTGGACCGAGCTGCTCTGAACCTTCTTGTGCATGGCTTTGGTGACACAGGTGTCCCGTGGGTCCACATCCGGGAGGGGAACTGCCTGGCACAGAGCCTTTGTAGGTTTAGCTTGAGTAGACGCCCCCCCATGGTTCTCCAATACGGTTGTGGCGATGCACGCCCCCTCGAGCCACGTGAGCGAGCGTTCTAGTTGCTCTAATCTTTGACAGCACTTGATATTGTCATTCCTTTAAATTTTAGCCATTCTGGTGGCTCTCTGAGGTAGTGGGGGCGGGGAGTGTCCATTTCTGGAAACATGACACACGCCCAGCTATAATTTGCTCCATGATTTTTGAAAAGTGACACACTCCCCGTCGCTCTGTCTCTCCATCAGGAAACTGAGTACGTTGCCCTGGGCTTCTCTGTCTCCCCGAAGATGTCCAGAGCTGCTGGTTTAAGCCTGAGGAGCCTGTGAGGAGCCTTGGCGACTTCACCGCTGTCCCTCCCCTGTGTCTGCACGTGGCCCGAGGAAGCCCGTCCTCCCAGCCGCCTTCTCTGCTGGGCAGGCCCATCGTTTAAACGCTTTGTGACTCGCACATCACCCAGCAAACTGGGACACATGACAGGGCCCAGTGACTTCCTGCTGGGGCAGTCCCTGGCTCACGGGGCTTAGGACAGAAGATCCCCTTCCAGGGTGGTTATCCATGCTTCTCAGGTACCCTCGGCCTCCCCCAGTGAGGCTGCAGGTGGGGGGCAGCATCCCTCTACCAGTCAGGAGAACAGGACAGGGAAGGCTCATCGGAATAGAAGCTCAAAGGAGGGGCCCATGGTGGGGCTCGGAGCCCCGGGGCTGTCCCTCCGAGCGGGTGCAATGAGGCTGGTCCTAGGAGCACGGAAGAGCGAGGAACCACCTGCTGCCACCGGGCGAAGGCACGTGCTGATGCAATGTCCTTAAGAAGAGCGACTGAATCCTAAGGGGTGAGTCCCCAGGCCCTGTTCACACCTGCCAGCCACAGGGCAATGTGAGGGAATCCACGGAGCCACGTCCCAGCCTCAAAACGCACAGTGGCGAGGGAAGTTTAGAGCTGGGGCAGAAAAGCTTCATCTTTGGCACAGAGGCCCGCAATCCTCCATGCAGGGAGGGCGGAGACTACTTTAGACAAGACCTCGAAAGCTCCTTGTCTGTGCTCAGAGTCTCACAATCTCACCTTTCCCCTGGGACCCGGACCATTCCAGGAGGCTGGGAACGTGTAGTTCTCTGCTGGGTCCTCCACGCTCATCCTCAAGGTCCTCTTCCCTGCCAGCCTCTGCACGAGACCCCTGCCCGCTCCGAGGGCAGAACAGGCTCGCCGGCGCGTTCACGCATGGCGTCAGTGTGTGCGGAGAGGGCCAGACCTTCCCCTGCAGGGAGGCTGCACCGCGCTGGACCCCGCAGTGCCCGAGGACGGGCTGGGGCTGTCTGCTCTTCACAGAGCACGCTTTCTGCCTGCCCTGCCCTCAGCTGCTGCGTCCCGTATCCGGGGATCTCTCCGGTTTGGACTGGTCAGAGAGAGACGTCGAGTGTTCTGGAGGGGTGGGCACGGAGCAGACAGTCGGGGGGTGGAGACCCCACCATTCTGTGTGCTGGAGGAGGGGGCCTGAGGATCCCGCCAGGCCTGGAGCATGTTTCAGCCAGTCCTGCTGTTCTCAGCCTGACATTGTCAGCTCGCCTTGAGCAACGTCTGTCGCTGTCCCCTAGCCTTCCTGTGGCTCTGGGACGGGGACACGCTTGTCCCTTGTTGACCCCCCTCCCTGCACCTCCTGCTCAGTCAGTCAGACCCCGATGGTCCATTCGGTTGTCACCTTTCAGACATTAATTCCTCTTCCCTCCTGATGCTTCTTCCGCTGACCTTCTTTTGTCCTTGGGGACATTCCGTGGGTTTCCTGCCTTTCCTCTCGCGTCAGTGGGGTTTGAGCAGAGTGCAGAGATAAACGCGTGTTTGCTCCAGACACGGGGCTTCCCCAGAAGCCCGCCTTCACGGCCCTGGCGGTTTGCATGTCTGGGAAGGCCTAGCCTCCTCAGGGGGCTCACAGGGAAAGTGTGGGCCAGGGTCCTGTTCCCACCCAGGGAGGCCAACGCGTGCCAAGGTGCACCCTTACCTCAGTCACCACCCCCTCGTTCGCGGGGGAGCCTGAGGCTCAGAGAGCTAACGCCATCCCCTGCCTCCCACAGCCAGCCCGTGGTACCGGCCACACGGTGGGGCTGCGGACGAGGCCGGGAGAACGAGGTCTGGGCAAGGTCAGGGAGACGTTGTCCAGTTTGTGGGCCGGGGCTGGCTTTCAGCTTGGTCACGTCGCTGCAGGGTGCGTCCAGCCATGAAATGGAATTCATCGAATACAACGTGGGCTGCCGTTTTCCTTTTGGTCCTCCAAGAACAGGTCAAAATTGTAGCCTTAGCCCTCTTTAGAATTCTAATATGCTAGTGCTCCCCTGCCCCCCCGTGTGTGTGCGTGTGTGTGTGTGTGTGTGTGTATGCACATGTACGTGTAGTGTGTGCAAGAGAAAGGCTCTTGAAGAAGTATAACTAGGCCCCGAATGGAAGTCCAGCACCCACACTCCAGAAGATGGGAGATGGTGCTTCTCTGCTGAGTCCTCCCTTCTGTGTTCTTTTTCCAAATCTCTCCCCCCCCACACCTGTGCCTGTCCCCCCTTTTCTCTCATCCCACCCTACCCACAAGTTCTTTCTCCATCTCTCTGCCCTCCCCGCTTTGCCCGCTGGTCTCCCCTGAAACCCTCTTCCCTCTCCGTCCTCCCTCCCTGGGTAGCTCCTGCTCCTCCAGCCCAGATGTCACTTCCTGCGGAGTCTCCTGGGCCTGCGACCAGGAGGCAGGGAGGGCACTGCTGAGGCTCCCCCACACCCCTGTGGGCGCCCCCCAAGCCTCTTGGCACTGGTCCCACATAATTGCACCAACTCACCCCAAGTCCGTGGGCCCTGAAAAAGCAGGGACCACTTTGCACAAAACCCTGCCGTGTCCCTGGGCCATCGTAAGCACCTGGGGAATGAACATAAGAATGAAAAGGTGAAATTCCTCAGTCTGAGTCCCGCCTTTCAGATTATATTTAATTTCTCACACTTTTTTTTTTTAAATTAAACATGTTATCACACAAATTTACTTGGGTCATTGTTATTTCCTGTAGGTTGACTTTTTTGGTAGTTTAGCACAAAAATAACTCTTCGAGCAAGAGATAAACAAAGCCATTAGGTGAAATTAATTGGAGTCATTAAGAGCAAATAGTGTTCCTGGGAAAAGCAGGTTTTAAGAGCTGGTCCAGGGCAGCGCTGCTGGGAGCAGCGGCTCCTGGGGCTCCCTCCGTCTTGGTCTCTGCTTTGTTCCGAGGCTGCTGGTGGTTCTCACTGGTAGCCGCTATTCGTGGCGGTGACACATTAATTGAACCTCACTACTTCCAGGTGTGTGGCACACTCCGGGGTCACCGGTGCAGGGGGGGGGTTCACGTGGATTCAATTACGGCCGCGATGTGAAGGAATGCAACATGTCACATTACCAACGCTCACTGGGCTGCCCGCAGCCCAAACCCATCAGCCCCTTCCCTGCGGAGCAGGTCGCCTTCCGGGCTGCAAACGCCAAGGCAAGCCGAACCCCGTGCGTGCGTGCGTGCGTGCGTGCTGGGGAGAGGAGGGAGGGAACGGAGAACGGAGACAGAACGGGCTCAGTCCTTCTCGAAAACTCAGGCAACGTGCTCCCATTTGCTTCAAGACTGTGCTGTGGAGCTGAAGGAATTCAGTCAAGGACACGGGCGTCCGCCAGGGGCCCAGGGATGCTAATGACACAGATGCCATCCCCCGTATCAGAGTGAGAACGTGGGGCTGACTTACGACCTGTACACTTGTCATTTACATAAATAAGGTGGAGAAATGTACACTCTCCTGGGCGTTTTGGCTCCATTCTCCTAACTGGAAATGGTAATAATTTGATCATCACAACATGAAATGAATGTGTGTAAGAAGAATGTTTAGAAATAAGCTTTTCTGCCTGCTCTGGCTGCCGTGAACTGTAACTGAGCCTTTTTCCCTTTGGGGTCCATTCAGACGAGTGAGTACGAGGCGTGACACCCCGTGGCCGCCCCACGAGGCCTTCATTTGGAAGACTTTTTCTTTCCTTCCTTCCTTCCTTTTTTCTTTTTTTTAAAGGCATTTTTCTTAGAAGCCAGGCAGGGTTATTATAATTAGTATTTATTAGACCGTCTTCCTTCCCCAAACTCCCAGCGATCAATCATGATTACCTGTGCCTTCAGCACTGCCCTGCATGGAATACGTATTATCCCCTATGCTCATAGCAACAAAAAAGAGGGTTAACAGTCTCATTCAAGGTCACCTGACAAATTATTCCACATTAGAAACCGCAGTGGCTTAAGCTCCAGGGTTGCGTGGACCAACAAGCCAGGTTTGTCCTCTCTGCCTCTCACGCGGGGATGCCGGCTGCCTTCCTCCCCGTGTTCACCTTTGCATTCATTCATCAGTCGGCAAATACCTGTCCAAGACTTACTTTAAAACGTGTTAATTGTAGGAGTAGGATTCTTTGGTTGGCCGAAGACAGATCGAATTCCAGACCTCAAAACCGCACTGAACTCTTATTACTAGGGAAAGTCATCATCGTGGGTACAATTTAATTTCCTGTCCATTTCTCTTCCTTTCCGCTCTTTCTGCGTCTCTCCTTCTAGCTCTCACCTTCTCAAGGCCCCTCCCTCGCTTGCTCACGTCGCTTCCCCTGCAGAATTCGGGCATTGGCTGTCAAATCCGTTGAACCGGATGAACCTACCGATACTCAACTGTTTTCGACTTACACGACTCACTGTTTTAACAAAAGGCTGCTCCAGAGGTTTGTGGTTTCTGCAGCTGTAATCAAACTGCCCCATACTGTACCTGGAAAAGAATTTTGACAACAGCATGATGCTACACAGTGAAGGTATGTGTTTCTGTTTTTACTATCAGAGTAACAGTCTATTAGCTTCTGAACTGAATTGATAATTTACGTATGAAAGCCCTCAGTTGGGGTCTTTCAACAGGTGTTGACTTTGTCCTCATTTTCGTGGGATGGCGAGCAGGGCTTGGTCAAGTGGGAGAACAGCTGGGCTTGTGACCTTATGAATTGATCCATGGGCTTACCTTGTCCTCCCGTGGTGGAGAGAGAGAAAGCAAGCTAGGCTCTCTTGTGGCTCTTCTTGAAAGGGTAATGATTCTATTCATGGGGGCTCCACCCTGATGACCTCATTCTATCCCCAAAGCCCCACCTTCAAATGTTATCACACTGGGAATGAGAGCTTCCATATAGGAATTTTGTGAAAACACGGATATTCAGTACATAGCATCATCTTATTAACCAGGTAGTTTAATGAAACCCACCGAGAGGATGAATTAAATATCTTGGCTTCTGTCTCTTCCATGATCTCAGTTCAGAAGCCTTCTCCCTTTTCTTTGGCTTGTGCATCTATCTCTCTTTTAAACGACCTGTCTTAGTGTAGGTTCCCTGGAAAACAGAGCCTGAGACAAGGATTATGTGCTAATGCTTTCCTTGGGAGGTACAATCTCGGGGCAGTGAGAGTGAAGGAAAGAGAAACTGAGGCCAGGTGGATGGGGAGCAATGCAGTGAGCCATGAAGACAGACTAGCTGCTCGGCAGATGAATTCATTCACTGGATTCCTGCGATGTCACTGCACCTAAGACCAGTCCACCAGAGAGAGAAAAAAAGAAGACAGTTATCTCCCTGGCTTCCTCCAACCTCCTGCTTCCCCTTGGTCCATGTCTACCCCTGAGGCAGTTAACTCTCCTCTACAATCAATTGCCTTATCCAGCTTCTTCCCAGCCGGGTAGAGGTCAGACCCCATGTCTTGTGCTGTAGATTTTATCCTTCTTTGGTGAGTGCAAAAGTATCAGGAGACGCCACAGCCTCGAGGCACAGAGCTGCTTGGCCTCAAGCAGCCAAACCCCATGGGCCAATGTTGTTGGTCCTCCACTGAGACCGGCTGAGGCTGCAGCCAAGGGCCCCCGTGGTGGGTGAGGCCGAGAGCATCTGAGGGACACACTAGGTATGGCCGGTATGTGAGAGCCCATTCCCATCTTAATCCATAAATAGTTGTTAATGCTTCCTTGGGGTAGGGCCTGCAAGGACAAATCAAAGTGGGGACATTAATGACACACGCCATCAGAGGGAGTCCATCCTGGCACAAGATAACACACCTGAGAGCACTAATGAAGTGCCATAGGATCTAGGCAAGGGGGCACTTCATTTGTTTTCAAAACCTGTTGGTGACATTCATGTTTACAAACGCCTGTGAGCTTTACGAGTGTGCAGGCTTAGCTGCTGGAGCTGCCAAGGTGATATTTCACCCAATTTTAAGAAACAGAAAGACATTTCTAGATTTCGCTTCCTCGGCTGCTGATTCGGCAGAGGTTTGCCAAGGACTTACGATGGCCTGGCAACGTGCTGCTCGGTGTTTTCCTTCGGTCGTCTGAGTCAGAACTGGCCACAGCCCTGGGGATGAAGTTCGTGACCCCGATTTTGTATCTGAAGAGATGATGGCTTTGACAGTGTAGGGAACGTGCTCAAAGTCACGCAGCTCTCGGGCTGCAAGGCAGGGAGTTTCCCCTGGATTTCTGACGTCTCGCCGTGGCTGTTTGGGTGGCTGTAAGGTATGAGGAAATGAACTTGACCGCCACAAGGTAGGTCAAGCCATTTGCGAGGGTGACGTGAGAAAGGTGTCTGTGGCTGGAGCATCATTCGCAGGGACAAGGCTTTGTGGCCCACAGGGGACCCAAAGGATAGATGCTTTAAGATCGAAAGCAGCTCTGGCCTGCACCTGGCTCCTTGTTAGTAGCTTTACTGTCTCCTTAGGTTGTGTCTGAGTCACGCCTGGGGTGTGGCAGCCCGTGTTTGCGTGGTAGAGGTGGCAAGAGGGTGAAGATGAGTGTGGGCTGGAGGGGAGTGTGAAATGGGAAACCTCGCTGACCCCCGCAGAGCTGGACACAGGGACAAGCCTGGACGCGGTGAGGCAGGATGAGCGTGGAGTGGTCCTCTGTGCGGTTTGTTCTGTGACCCGGGAGGCCACGTGTGGCTAGAGAGCAGAGGCCGGCTGACAGGATTCTCAGACGCCAAGAGGCATCGTAGGGAGGAGAGCGGTGTCTGCAGCCCCGAGGCCGAGCTGACCCCCAAACGAGCAGAGTGGGGGGTGATCGGGGCTTCCGGAAACGGAGATATGGTTCGAAGACCTTCTTTCGAAACTTCTTTCGAGCTTCCAGAGCTGGACGACGAGTCTGAATGTGAGTCAGATGCACAGATCCGGAGCTCGTGGGATGATGGCGAGAGGTCAGCGGGGTTCTTCAGCCCGCGGGGATTTGTGCAGCCAGCCCAACGCAGGAACTCAACGCGCCTGCATCATGCACTTCATCACCTTCTTAAAGACCGGGTCGGCCCGTCTATACCCAATCCAACACTTGTGTAGCCCCAGGAGAGGACCCAAGGCCGCTCATGTCAACCACAGCACGGAGAGCCTGTGCGGTCCCAGCCCAGTGCACCGGAGCGAGTTTGCAATGTGGCTCCTGGATCATCGGGGTCCCCCAGGGGGCGTGGGCGGGGAGCAGGGAGGGAACCAGGAGAGAAGCTGGTGAAACCACTTTATTCCCCACCCTGGGGAAAACCCCAAGTCTCAAACCCCGGGTTTCCTTTGCGACTTGCTGCTTCTGGTTCCCGCTCCCTCCGAAGGTGCTGTGGGCACGTCTCCATCGCCCAGGCCGGCTCAGGATCGAGCCTGGGGTCGGGAAACCCTTCCGCTCTGAGTCCCGGAGGCCTTTCCGTGGAGCCCGCTTCCCCCTCGACAAATAAAACCGGGGCATGGAGATCATTACGCCGCACGTTATTAGGCGAAATTGGATTAATTAACCTCGTCTGGCCTCTCGGATTGGGAGACAGGAAAAAGAACGGGGCCTAGTTCAAATGCAGCCGTTTGGAAATGTCAGCCATGACTAGGTGATAAATATTTATAAATATAGACAGCGCGTATCAACAGGGTGGCCAGTGTGTTTGTACATGTGCGTACACAAAGGCGGTCTGTTGTCAACACGCATTCAAAGCAGCAGCCTTGAAAGGGCCATTATGGCTTGTCCTGTGAATGTTTATTAAGAATAATATGCAAAACGGGGCTCCCTCTGAATGAGCTCATTGATGGGGTATCAGAGCCGCCAGGGCCGGGATGGCGGATGGTCAGGAGTGATAATAATATTCCTATAACAGGACCAGGCCGAGGCCGAGAGAGGGGCGTGATGTGTCAGCAGCCCCGGCCACTTCTGGTTCAAGGGTGTTTGTTCTGGAAACATTGACTTAGGGCTCGAGCGTGTCCTTAAACCGTGGCGCTTAGGCCCTGAGTCACGGAGCCATTAAAAGGATTTTCCTGCTGGAGTCGAGCTCCCAGGGTAATTGGAGTTTCAGACGTGTGTCCCAACGAAATCCTTCCTCCTCCCCATCTTCTGAGTAGGAACCGTTTCCTGGGCATCTTCCCACATCAGCCCCATCCCGGCTTCTCCCCTTCGCTTTTCTTAGTAGACACCTCTCAGCTTAATTCCCGGGCATCCCGGGATCCCCTCCTTGTTTTAGGGGACTTTTCACTCATTTATTCAACCAATATATATTGAGTGCCTACTATGTGCTCCCCACATGGACCAAACGCTGGGGCCGCAGTGAGGGCTAAGATACACGTGGTTCTTACTCACCCTCCTGGGAGGAGTCATTAAAAAAATAATAATAATAAGTGGACAAAACCAAGGATGACTTCAGAGGAGGAAGTGTCACCAAACCTCAGGCAGGTCCACGTTGCTAGGAAGGCTCGGTCAGGGGTGTGCGTACGTGGGTGGGGGGAGCATGTATCAGGTCGGGGCATCCAGGAAGCACCTTCTGGAGTGACAGGTGGGTTGAGAGCTGACTGCAGGAAGGAGCCAGCCTCCCAGAGCCTCACAGCACCCCTGAGGCTGGAAGAGCAAACGCGGAAGACCAATGAAGGATAAACTCGGTGTGTTCAAGCTCAGAAAGGTAGAGAGGTGGACGTAGCAGCAGCCAGAGAACAGGGTGGGGAGCAGGTGGACAGGGTGCCACAGGACACTTGCCCGGGATGTTAGTCTTGGGGAATTGAAAACAGCTCCTAGAATGCGAGCTTCCCTTAGCCTGGAACTGCCTGGCTACCGTTGCTTAGAGAACTTGGGGAAGCCAGGTTCAAAAACCACCCTGGTTGATGACTGGTTACCTTAACAACATCAGGGATCAAGCCGTGGTCCATGGAGTTGGGGTATGTCCCTCTATTCTGTATTTAAATTCCAGCCTAACTGTGTCCGCCATGACAGTTTTCATCACAGAGCTTAGTCAGATCCCTCTTTATCGAATCCCGGTCCACCTGGAGGCCTCCAAGGTGATTTATTTCCCCTCAGACGCTTCGTGGCTCGCTGATCATTCAGCATGGTTGAAAGGTAAAATTTAAAGACTACGACTTTGTTTATTATTCCAAGAACAGTTGACATCACGATCAATACATCCAGACAGAAGCTATTAACATTTTAATGAGTTGCTCAGTAATATTCCAAAGATGTGTCCACGAGTCACGGCCCCTTTGATTAAGGGCGTACTTCAAAAACTACTGTAAATATATGTAAGGAAGGGCCTGGGCGGGGAGCTGTCACCCATCAATCCTGGGGAGAAGAGTGAGGCTTCATGAATAAGGAAGGTCACAAGGTGACCGCCCCTGCACTGCCCGGTTTATCGTAAGAGAAGTCACCTTTTAAAATGCCATTGGTCTCCAGTCAAGGACAAGGATGTCTACCTGTGTCAGCTGTCAGGTGTGTGTGTGTGTTGGTGGGGTTGGAAAAAGCACCTGCATATCTTTCTTCTAGATTCAGATCTGGGCGATCTCAGTGAGGGAGGGATGAAGCTTTGGAGAGAAAGGGGGAAAGTTATTGGAAAAGAGGACCGAGCAGCTCTGAGGAGAGGCAGTGGGGATGATGGAGGCCAACAGAGGGGTGAGCACCTGAGCACCCGTGTGGACCCAGCCCAGCGTGTCGACTGCTCTGGCACGAAGACCCTTTGGGCCCCCTCCCTCCCCTCCTTCGACTGCCTAACATTTCCTGGGCAGGGACTCCTGAAGTCCCTCTTGATGTGGTTGGGGTCTAGGCTGCTGCGGTATAAAGCCCACCTCCTCCCTAGGTAGTGGGGTCGGATTCTAGCTCTAGCCTACCCCCGGGACTTTGGTCTCTGGAAGGCACACTTAATCCTGTGTTTGTGCCAAGTGGAAGAGGCCCACTCGTGTGTGAACTGGAGGCGAGGGTGGACCAAAACGCCCAGCTTACCTTGTGGTGCAGACGCAGGAACCATGGTTTTGCTCTTGGACTTGGGGGTGGGGTGAGAGACTAAGGGAGCCAATGGGGAGCTACTGGTAACCATCACCCTGTGAAGTTTCTCACGATGAGCCATTTGACTCGTGGACCAGTGCTTGCGGGGATTGTGAGCTTTAGCAGCTTAAATCTAGGGCAGAGAAAAGAGGTTGGCAAATGGGGATGGGGGTAGGGTTGAAGGTGAGCCAAGGAAAGTGTGTCCAAACATGTTGGTGCAGTTCTGTATGGGTAGGAGGAGGTGGGTGACGGGCTGGGGGAGGGGGTGCAGGGATGGAGAAGGATGGGGGAAGGAACCAGAGTGCTGTGTTCTCACACGGGGTCTACGAATGCCATGGAAATATAAGTCAGAATAGATCTCGCATTTTCCAAACACTTGGCTATGTTGCTTTTCGTTTTCCTTTGCTGGAAACAGGCCAACCTTGAGTTTGGAATGACCTGAGTGCACTTTTTGTTTGTCCCTGCGGTTTGCTGAGATGAAATGGCATGGGGTAGAGCTGTCTGTGGCTCTTCCTCGCCCCCCACGGACCCCCACCTGCCCCAGCACATGCACAGAGCCCATCTCACAGTGATGACAGTGAGCACTGACATTTATGGAGCAGTTACTAGGTGCCAGGCTCTGTTCTGAGTGGTTTACAAGAAGAAGTGGATCCTCACTTCAGTCTTAGGAGATAGAGTACCATCCCCATTTTGCAAATGAAGAAACTGAGGCACAGAGAGTTTAGGTCAATGGCCCTAAGACCACGCAGCTGTGAGTTATGGAATCTGGACGTGAACCCCAATAGTTTGGCTTCGGATCCTTGTGCCTTCACAATATACAGAGAGATGCAGGGCCATGAGAGGGACGGATGAGCAGATGGACGGATGGACGGATGGACGGATGGACAGTCAGCCAGGTAGATGGGAGAGCTGG